>PVIC010036762.1:0-18348 GCA_004025085.1 Thryonomys swinderianus
TTGGAGGGACTTATACCACTCCGTCGGCACCTTACGAATTCCGACCTGTTTACTAACAATAAGAAAAAATATTCTTCCTTGCTGGAGGTACCTTACTTTCCCCATGGAGAATGGGAAGGCAAATCGGATCTAAACTGTCTCCTAAGACCCTTCTCACTGAGCTGGGGTTAAACCCAGGTCCTCTCACACGCTAGGCAAGTGTCCTACCGCGGGGCTACACCTTCAGCCCTGCCTCCTACGATTTTAAGATGAATAAAATGAAAAAGCACTCACTTCCCTCCCTAATAACATAAGAACTCACAAAAAAATGTATCTTCACAACCACGAAAGGCTTGAGCTCTTAGGAACAGTGCTCTATTATCAAAGAGCAATTACTTTTGTTTATGTAAGAATGTGGGTGGGGCAGTTCTCTGTTATCACAGCAAGTACCAAACAGATGCTCGAGAACATCTCTGCGGTACTGGGCGAACCCAACCCCGACGAAATATGGCAGAGTCAAACTGCTGAAGATACATCACAGAACGCCCCTTCCCACCGACAGGCAGCAGGCAGAGCGCCGACTACAGAGCAGCCTTCAGGAAAAGGAGAAAGAAAACGGGCTTGCGGCTGAAAGAAATCTGCAAGAACAGAGGAAAGCTGACGGGAAGGGAACAGCGGTCCAGCGAGTGAATCCACGGTCCGCCGATGGCTCGGTGCGGCTCGCGTCCTCGCTGGGCGGCCAGCTGTGCAAACCACTGCAGAAACTGGAGAGGGCCCTGCCGCCCCGACTCGGGCTACCGCGCTTACGAAACCTTCACGACGGGAGTCACACCTCGAGTGAGCCTCCCTTCGCCCGTCGCGGAAGCCCCGGCTCTTTACCCTCGGGCTCCTCCGGCGGCCAGACCGGGCGCGAGCACCCAGGCCCGCTCACGCCGCCCCCTGGCGGTCACCTCCGCGGCCCGGCTTCGCGTGGTCCGGCTCCCCGGCCCCAGGTCTTACACCCACCCGTCTTCACCTCCTCCAGTCCCCTCCCCTTCCTCTCCACGGCATCCCCTTCCTCTCCGGCCCCCTCCCCCGCTTCGATGGGGGGTGCCTCTCGGTGAGCGCCCAGAGGTCCGGGCCGGGCTGGGGCGCCGCGCGACTTCTCACCGCGCCGTGCACTGCAGCCCTGACGCCCCCCAGAGTCCTTGCATCCCGTAACCCCTCACCTCCTCGTCCCGGACGCTGCCAGCTGCACTTTCACCGAGCCCGCCAGTTTGGTCCTGTTTCTTTCTCTAGGTAAAACTCCCTGTCAGTGACGGTTACTTTTTGGCCCTTTCATGTATGCATATTTTGGGGGCCTTTACCCCCCCTCGTGGAGAAATGGAGGCAACAAAATGGCGGACCCGGAAGTGGAGGCGCCGCGAGTACGCCTTTCGGCGGAGGAATCTGTGGAGGAACGTGATTAGAAAACTCACTTTTCCATCCGAACAAGAAGGTGGTGAACTTCTGAAGCTCGTCAGTTGTATACCGCTGGTTTCTTGAGCCGGTTAAGGGAGTGTCGGCGACATCCCTGCGGGGACTATTTAATGAGGCGGAGGGTTAGTGATTACGTGTTTGACGATTGTATAGTTCCGGTTAGGGACGGACCTTGAACGTGGTTTTTGGCGCCAAGAACTCAGCAAACCGCTAAGGGGAAATCAAGGTTGGGTGGCTGGCGTTTCGGTTCTACCTCGCGACAGCTTCCCCCGGGGAGCCTGCATTAGGGTTGGACCTTACGCTTTCTTCCTTAGCCTAAGCTCGGGTGACGTGGAAGGGGCATTCCACGCTTTGCCGGTGAATCAGGCTCTGTTGCCTGAAGATCACGTATTTGTTACAGCCTGCGGCAGCGAGCTCAGAGATCCAGCCGAGGAACAAAAACTCCTGCGGACCCAAAAGTTGGAGCATGAATTTGCAAATCCATTTAGTCACTTCATTTAACAGTTGATTCCGTCTCCACCCCCTGGTTTCCTTTTTTTTGAGATAGGGTCTCCTTGTGTAGTTCAGGCTGGCTCTGAGCTCAGATACTTCAAAGTCAGCAGTCCTCCTGCCTCTGCCTCCAAAGTGCTGCTGGGATTACAGGCGTGAGCTACCACACCCAGTATTGGGGCTAGTGGTTACCGGGATCAAACCAGGACTTTACACTTGCTAGGCAGGCGCTGGAACCACTGAGCTAAATCTCCAGCCCAAACTATCACTTCTTTTGAACTCTACTTTGCGCTTTCTGGCCAAGCAAGGCACCACTGAGCTACATCCCCAGCCCACGTACTTCTTTAATTATAAGCTTTCACCCCATTTTTTGTTACTTATCTGTTCCACCTGAAGTTCACTTTTTAATGTATCAATCTATTTAAACCATTCTTTCTCATGATTTAATATTAGGTAAAATGTCTAACCTAAATATGAAAGCCTGGCAAAGGCCTGTGGAGAGAAAAAAACTACACTCCAGTCCTGGGATTGAGTGGCTTTATTAAATAAGCACATTAATGGCAGCACAAATCAGCAATAATTTTGGAAGAACTGGGGACAAGGTGTAGGTTCAAAAGGTAATTGTTCATTTTATACTCTGAAAGAACTGAGCCCAAGGTCCACCGATTGGTATTTCCTATTGCAAATGCAGGGAGGGAAGATTAAAATACTAAGGACCAAACCACACCTCCTTCAAAGACTTAATCAAAACCTTACAAATTATCCTACCAGTCAGCAAGATTCCTTGTGATTTTTATTGTAATTTAAGTTTTTGGTACTGGGGAGCCAACTCATAACATTGTGCTTGCAAGGCAGGCACAGGAACCACTGCATTAAAGCCCTCGCCCAAGCTTCCTTAAGATTTGAAATCTGATTTTTCTCAAGTTTTCAATAGAGTTAGGAGCAAAATTGTAAAGTGAGTGGGCTAAAGACACACTTTTCTGAAAAAGAAAAGCTTACCTATTTCTGAAAGACTTAGTAATTTTCCCTATTTTCACTGTCCATGAGGTATCATTTTCTCTTGTTTTACACCTTTACCCCAACTTCTGTGGGGAAAAGAATGTATTACAAGAAGGAGCAGGATTGAAAAAGCAAGTCTTACCGTCTTATAGCCTTTTTGAAATACTGTTTTGTAGCAAGTCATCTCAAATTAAAACTTGCAAGGCTTTTGTAACCCCTGTACGAAACATTTATGTTTACTGGCCTGGAAAAGAAAATTAGGAAGGTTTGAACAATCTTTGAAGCTGATTAAAATGCAATTTTAAACACCAGCCTTCCATTTTGCACTATTTACTACCGTTTATTGCCCCATAAGGACTAGGTTCTGAGGCTGATGGTCCCGGGGTGGGAGTGGAGCGGAGGCCCTGTGACCCAGTACTCCCTTGCTTGAGCCCCTACTTTGTGGCTTGAGGGCTTTTGAGAAGAACAGAGTAGATAAATAAAAAAAGAGATGAATAGATAATAAATAAATAAATAAATAAATAAATAAATAAATAAATAAATAAATAAATGCAGTTCAGCGAGCAGATTCATCAGCACCACCAACACAACAGAGGGAAAAGAAGAAGATCAAAACGGTAAAGGGGTAGAAGGAAGGAGCTGGAGAGGGAGGGCCATGAGGGCAGGGTGGAGAGAGGTCTTGGTCTTAGAGCAAGTCCAGTTCAGAAGCGTGGATGCGGGCAATGGGAGCTCTCCAGAAGTTGAAGGTGCTATACTCGAGGAGGATGTCACCTTCAGGGCTCTTCTGCTCAGCTCCAGTTGCTTGCCCGGTCGTTGTGCTGGCACTGTTGTCCTTGATCTTGTAGGTGGATGTGTCAGACAGACCCAGGCCTTCCAGCTCAGACAGATCCAGTTCCGGAATGGGCATCCTCCAGAAAAGAAAGGAGTTGTACTGGCTACTCACTGGGTCCCTCATAGCTTCCTAGAAAGAAACCACTTGTCAGTTTTCCTGCCAAAATAACCTCTTTCTGGCTTCTGGCCTTTTTCTTTTCTTCAGTGCTGGGGGTTGAACTCAGGGCCTTCCCCTAGAGCTACATCTCAGCCCTCTTATTTTTGGGACAGGACCCATTAAGTTGCAGGAGGACTGCTGAGTTGGAGGCTTGCCTGGGCTACCTAGTGAGTTCAGGGCCAGCCTGAACTGCAAAGTGAGATCCTGTCTCAAAAAACAAACAAACAAAAAATTAGATTCAAGATTACCTTAATACAATAGGAAACAAATCATTCTCAGAGAAGAGGTTAGTTTTTGTTTTAGGGGGTTTGGCTCTGTCTTTCTCCCTCTTTGGCTCACGGTCTCACTATGTAGCCCTGGCTGGCCTTCCACTCACAGTGATCCTCCTTCCTCAGCCTCTGAGGTGCTGGGATAACAGGCTTGTGCCGTGTCCAGCTTGAGTGATTTTCAAAGCCTGCTGTGTAATATGGCCCTGCTAGTTTTAGCTGTGCCCGTTCCTACTTTAACTCCTTCTGTCCTTTACCTTTAAATACTTCCCAGGCATCAAGACTCCACTCGCATTTCTAGGGAAATATCCCTTTCCCCAACAACTGTGGGGAAAAACAACTCTTGCCTCAACCTCCGGATGCTAGGATTACAGGCATGCTCTACCACGCCCAGCCTAGAAGGATAGTTTTTTTTCTCAACAGATTGAAAGTTTCCCTAAGGCCAAAACCAGTGTACTTTCGGGTTACTCAGACTTCCACACAGACATTGAAGACGCGCTGATTAATCTTCCCTATTTAATACTGGTGAGTACCCCGCCATTCATCTCTTGGCCCACAAATAACCTTGCTGATCTACTTACTTCTCTGACCTGCCTACCTCTCCTTCAAAACCAAATCCAGGTGCTAGAAGTTTTTTGTGCTGTAACACTCTGATCCTGATTGTAGAGTATACCTGATGACAGTGAAAGCAAATGGGTTGGATAGCCAGGGCCAGGTGTAATGGCACACATCTGTAATCTTAGCACTAGAGAAGCCAAGAGAATTGCTCGTTTTTTTTTAGATGGGGTCTGGCTTTGTAGTTCAGGCTGGCCCTGAGCTCACTATGCAGCCCAGGCAAGCCTCGAATTTAGCAATCCTCCTGCCTCTGCCTCCAGAGTGCTGGGATTACTATGCCTGGCACTGTGGTATATGCTACTAAATGCTGGTGGGCGTGAGTCACCGCGGCCGGTATTGTGGTATGTGGTACTGATTGTTGGTGGTCTGAGTCCCCAAGGCCGGTAGTGGTGTACGTGGTTAACCAGGAATTGAACCAGGGACCTTGTGCTTGCTAGGCAGGTGCCAGAATCACTGAGCTAAATCTCTGGCCCAGTGGATCTCTGAATTTAAGGCCAGTTTGGAATACATATCAAGACTTCCTCTCTTAAAAAAAAAAAAAAATCCGAGGTGAAGGAAATTTAAATTCGAAGGAGATACTTTTCCATGAAGTAATGAGTTGCTCTCATGGCTTCTGAGGATCCTACCCACACCCTGCCTGATATTATAACTATTACAGTTCCCTGAACCTCCACCCTCCTAGTATCTAGCTAAGGGAAGGGGCAAGAAGTCTTAGCTGAAATCTTCCCAATGAAGCAAAAGGAATATCCCAGTGCCTCTAAAACCAAACCCTAAGTTTCAGAAAGCCTTCCTCCAGCGCTCACTGGGCCTTGTGGCACTCACCAGCCTGTGTCTCCTAAAGAAGAGCCTGATGTTAGGTGTCTTGCTCAGCAGCAGAGCATTTGCCTGGTATACACAAGGCTCTGGGCTTAATCCCAGCACAGAAAGAAAGAGAGAAAGAGACAGAAAGAGAGAGAGAGAGAGAGAGAGAGAGAAGAAAAAGAAAGAAAGAAAGAAAGAAAGAAAAAGAAAGAAAAGAATACTAAATAATAGCTTTAATTAGGTTCCACAGTGCACCTATATAATGGGAAAAAGCTCTACTGAAGCAGAAAAAGAAAGATTTAATCTAGAGCAGTGATGTATGAGAGTACGGGGGCTTCAGGAGTGGTGAGTAAGGAGGCTAATTCTGAACTGTTCTTTTATTCCCTTTGATTCAAGCTCCAAAATAGACTGGGATGTGAGCATTACTCAGCAGAGAAGCTGCAGCTGAGGTGATGCAGGCCCGGGAGCAGGTGGGGAGGGCCCGGAGGTGAGGTCATCCTCCTGTGTGAGCGGCCCATTCCTTCGCGGTGATGTGCAGAAACGTGTGTGGAGAGAGCTAGGACAGAGCTGTGCCTGTTACCCGACCAACCCCGCCCGGGCCTGGCCAGAGGAGCCCCTAGGCCTTATCACCAGCTTTCTCCTCCTAGTCAGTTGGCTTCTCTTACATCCCCTCCCTGGTAATTCTCCCAGACTGACCTTAGTATAATGCTGAGCACATAATGGGCTCTGTAAAAACTAAAATCATTAGGAGGAAAAAAAAAAAATCAGAGACTTTACAAACTAGACTAACCCTTAAAAATTTGTATCTAGTGATTGGCGAAAACTTAGGTCTCGGTCCCCAGTCTTTCCCTCTACAGCTTTATATAATTCTACACCAATATTCTCAGATTTTATAGGACTTCTCTTTTGTTCTTTTTTTTTTTTTTGAGACCTGGCCTTGACCTTGCAATCTTTCTGCCCCAGCCTGGCACTATGGGAGTCTATCAGCATGCATTCCCACACCTGGAGAGACTTTTGGTCTTGAAGAACCGGTGTTCTGGGGATGGGGATATAGAATACTTGCCTAGCAAGCATGAAATCCTGGGTTTGATCCCCAGTACCACACACAAAAATGTTTTGCTCTAGAAAAAAAGAACAGATACTCTGTAAAACAGGTGTTGATAATTTGTAATTCTGATCTAAGCAGTGAAAATGAGAAATGCAGTAGTATAAGCTAGTATCTGGGAAAAGCGAAAAAGCTCTTTGACAAACTGACTCCTTTTCTTGCGCCTACAGTTACATATAAAACTGCTAGAACAGTCCAAGTGTCTGATGGAATTATCTTGCAATTTAAAAATTTCTGTAAGAGTTTTGTAAAATACTAATGCAAAAGGCCTAAAATCTCTAGCTGAGCCACTGTCAGAGTAGCAAATGCATTCCGGAAAGACATATACAAACATATGTGGCCTTAAAATCAAATCAACAACAGAAGACTACACAGAACATTGAAGCTAAAATGTACAGTACTGCCGGGCGTGGTGGCTCACGCCTGTCATCCCAGCACTCGGGAGGCAGAGACAGGAGGATTGCTGAGTTCGAGGCTCACCTGGGCTACATGGTGAGCTCAGAGCCAGCCTGAACTACAAAGCGAGACCCTGTCTCAAAAAAAAAAAAGTACAGTACTTACTAATGTGAAAGTATTAATCATGTAATTTTCAATTTAATACAGTATGGTTTAATTTCGAAGTCATCCAAATTTGCAAATGTCTCATCACATAGCTTCTCCTTCCATAGCTCATGTTCTCCACCCACACCTCTTCTCATTTGTCCCTACATCTGATATTTACTTATCTTGAAGGGTCTGGTCTTGTACCATAAGTACTCAATACATGCTTCCCCGTATCCTTTATTTAAAATTACCCAGCTATTTTAGGCAAAGGCAATTTCTAAATATCACTGTCTATTCTTAGAGGTACATGACTAATATAACAGATTAAAAAGATGCACTTTCTGTGCCCCACACAGACACACCCAGCCACTTGTGTCCAGACCCTCTGGACATGGAGCCCTACTCCACAGGGCCTTGCTGTGTCATGCTGCCACCATGGAGTGGTGGGAGGAGGGTGAGGGGTGGAGGAATGGACGCTCTCTAGCATGCCCTGTCTGCCTTGCTCAAAGCTTGAATTTTCCTATTAGCCATGTTGGTCCCCACTTACTGTATGGAGCAAGTAAGAATCGGCTCCCACGAACAGCTCCTGTGGAGCTATACTGATTTCAGCGTGGAACCAGGCAGTTGGACAGGGGCCCCCCATCTTTGGAGCACAGATTTGAAATGGGGAGGGGGAGATCCCAAATGTCAGTGTTACTCAATATTATACCTCACCCCTCAAGACTCCCTCCCACCGAGACAAATAGAATACTACAGGAAAAAAAAAATGGGAAATACAGGGAACTAGAGGCTGGGGATATACTGGGGGACTAAGGAGTCACCATAGAGCCGACAAGAAAAACTAGAGCTTGGAAGATACGGACTGAAGATACTAAAATACACAGGACAACAAATTATAGGAAAATAGATACTTGAAATGAGGTACGTGCTGGGAAATAATTACATGTAAATTGTAAATTGTCAGAGATTAATAGGTACCTGCTAACAAGGCATGGATGGAGGGAGGTCCTAGTAGAGAGAGGTCGGTCTGGGAACAAATCACTATCCATTGTTCATAGCGCCCCCTTCTCTCTTTCACCGTTCTCCACCTCAGTCTCATTTGGGGTCTTTGGCCAGAAGAAACTGGTATCCTACCTCTGCAGACCTTGCCCACCCACCCCCACTTTACCTGTTATCAATGAATTACTAGCGTGTTCCAAAGATGGAGGGAGTACTGCAAGGTCTCGGGGTCTGCTCTGGGATGCAGAAAGAGGAAGCTGTCGGGGTTTGACGGCTTTGTCTCCGCACACCCTCGCCGCCTTCCGAGACTGAGCGGCCAGATCGGTCTCCCCCTGCAATGCAGCCCCTCCTAGGGGGGCGGAGGACTCCCCGCCCCTCCCTGCCGACGCGCTGGTTCCGGTGATAGGCTCGGGAGCCCGGGCGGGGGGGCTCGCCGTCTCTGCACGGGCTTATTGGTCGGGCCTCATTCCGGCTCTCTTCCTGAGCCGGGGTTCCGACCGGGGAGCAGAGAACGCTCTGTCCTCTTTGATTGATTGGTCAGAAATCAACTCTAAGCAATGGAATGGAGGCGTATCACTGTTTCCAATTAAAGGACCAGGTTATTCACTAGGTGTTTTGAAGAAAAAAATCTCCCCGTCTACCCCGTCGCCCCCCTCGCCGTCCCCCTCACAACAGGTAGAGAGCCTGGGAGGAGGCTTCTGCGCGTCAGAAACCGGTTCGTCTGCGGCTTCGGTTCGCCCCCACCCCGCCGGGTCTGACGCGCGGAGGCTACGCGCCACGCGGGGCGCCCAGCCACAAGCCGGGTCCACGCCTAGCGCCCACGAGACCCCGGGCGCGGGCCGGGCGCCGCCCTCGGCCTCCCCGCGCGCGCCCGCCTCCCCGCGCGCGCCCGCCTCCCCGCGCGCGCCCGCCTCCCCGCGCGCGCCCGCCTCCCCGCGCGCGCCCGCAACAGCGGGTTTCGTAAGCACGTCGCCGTTTCCGCCCTCGGCCGCCCCACCCCTGCTGCGCACCGCTCGGCTGCCCCGCCGACCCGCTCCCCGCCGAGCGAGCCTGGGAAGCCCACGCTGCGGGTCGCAGCCCGGAGCCCCCAGCGGCGGCCGGACGCCCGGAGGCGCAGGTGAGGCGGGACGCGCGGCCGGGCGGGGGCGCCCCGGATGCCGGGGTGGGGCGGGCGGGCGGGGACGGCGTCCGGGCTGCGGAGGTGCCGGCCCGGGGAAAGCTGCGGCGGCCCGGCTGCGGAGCGGAAGGAGCAGGGCGGAGTGGGGGCGAGGCGGCGTGGGGACCTGGGCCCGGGAGCGTGTCCCCGAGCACGGCCGAGTCCGCAGGTCCCGGGAGCCGCCGGAGGCCGGGGCCTCGGGGAGGGTCGGAAGGGGTGAGCGGTGTTTGGGGGGACGCCGAGCCGTGCTTGCCTCCAGCCCCGGTGGGCCTTCCCCGCGGAGCGGGACGGCTGGTGTGGGCAGACGCCGGCCGCCGGCTGGCCTGCGGGGTCCGGTCCGGTTTCCAGGCCCCTCGGCAGCCCGGCCAGTGCGGGGTCCCCAGGAGGGAGCGCTGCGGCGCCGCGCTGACGGCCAGAGCCGCCCCTCGTCCGGGTTCCGCGCCTGCCCTCGCAGCTGCTGCTTGTGAAGGCTTGTCGCGCAGCGGAAGGCCGCGGGACCGGGAAAACCGGTTTGGAGCTACCCCAGGACCCGGGAACTGCCTCCGTGCGTCGTTCCTCCGGTCGCCCCCGACCGGCTGGGCTCTTGGGCCCTGGAGTGGCCGTGGTGCGTGGAGACCGGAGGGAGGGGTTCCCAGCTCCGTTTTTCACCGTCCAGCCCCGCCGCTGTCGGCCTTTCGGGATGTGGCCTGAGCGTCCCACCCCGGCTCGCGCTCGGTCTCCCGGGCCCTCCTGATGGCTAGTGCTGCGGCCCGCACCGCTGCCGACCCAGCGCAGGACTTCAGTTTCCCTCAGCCGCCCTTCCCTAGTTCTAAGAGTGACAGCCGTCGCCCTCACTTCCTTTTTTGGCTTTGTTTCCCTTCCCCTCACCCTGGCCTCCACACATTGGCCCTGTCCTGGCTTTTTCACACCCTGACCCCACCCCCAGGTTCAGAGACCCTAATGTCCTAGGAATGGAATTTCCTGGTCACTTCTCAGCCTCAGGGGCATGTCTTGCCAAGTCCACACACACTTTCCCTCCACCCAGCGCTGGTTAGGTCCCTGGGAATGAAACAGAAACGTCCTTGTTTCTTCCACTGCCCCTTCCCTCCCCCCTTCTTTTCCCTCCCTGTTCCGTCCACCCCATCCACTCAGCTTTGAGCAGAAGGGAGTGTACTGTCCACTCAGTACAGACTGGTGTGTCAGGGGTTTCCTCTGATTCTTCATGGTCTTCTCCATTTTCTTCCAACCCTTCCCACCTGCTTCCACGGCCGCCGCCACCACCATCGGGACAAAGCCTGTGACTGACTGACTTCCCCACTGGCCACGGCTCCCCTCTGTGTTCTGACTTCCGGCCTGATTCCTCTGCCCTCCAAGGGTGGGAAGTGAGAGAGAGCTCAGACTCCTCTTGAAGCGGTATTCGTGTGATCTCATCTCGAGACTGCTAAAAAAAAAAAACCACAACAAAATACAGAGTGTTGTGGTCAGCATCCGTGCCAGAGGGTCAGGGTCCGGGCCTAAAAAAAAAGTGATTTCCTATGTATGCTCCTATTTAATATTCAAGAAGCTGCCCTGTCGGTATCTTTGAGGTGGTCTGCACTACAGGACCGGGAGGCACAGGCTAGGGATGTCACACGTGCCCTGCCCTGGCAGACAGTGCTGAGAAGGGAAGAAAGTTCTTCCTTGGACACTTGCACTACTGGAAAGTTCCCGTGTCTGCTTGGCTGGTGCTGTTTGGGGGGTGAGGAGGGAGAGCACAGATCGCAGCCGAAGGGGAGGAGGGAAGGGCCTGGGCTCCACGGTGGACCTGTGAAGAGCGTGGGCAGCTGGAAAATGATTGCTCATGGGAGAGAAAGATCGTTGGCGTGCGTGCAGGGTTTATGAGACAGGGATGTGTGGCCATCAGGACGCAGCTAAACAACATACAAAACCTTCAGGAAGGATCTCAAGGTCAGGTCATAAAGGAGCTGCTAACTGGTTTCTGGGAGGAGCTGGATCTCAGCTGAGGGCAGTGAGGAGGAACGAGGGCAGTGAATTGAAAAGGGAAAATTTCTTCTCTCCGTGGAAAGTCTTCCTCGAGGTCCACCCTGTCACAGCTAGTCTCTCCTAGGACCTCAGTGGTCAAGGCCTCTTTTTCTTAAAGAAAATTGAGGTGTTTGGGACCAGGTAAGAAAAAGGGAGGAGCAGGGTGGAGGCCTTGTTTGTTGGCACAAAAAAACCACTATTTCCTCTTTAGAATCACTTAAATGCCCTCCCCTTCAGCCCTAACCCAGGGAGCTCTTGCACCCCCTTTGCTCTTTTCTGTCACTGTCCTTTGACTTCCCCACCCCCGTACCCCCCCAAGCCCCTTCCTCTCGTTTGGTACCAGCCCCTTGGCTCGTTGGCAGCCTTTCACTTCTGTTCCTTTCTCTTGAGAGCCATGCTGTGGGGCTCCTGCATTGGGGAAAGATTTTTGTTGAGGTACAGGATTAGGCCTGTGGGAAAGAACTGGAAAAACGGGGGCCTGTCAGGAGGCTTCCTGAAGATCAGGATGGGTGTGTGTTCTCATTAGCTTCTCTTTCTTTTTGAATTCAAGGTTCCAGATCCAAGGAAGACATAACCTTGTGCTCAGCCTCCTCCCTCTGGCTCTGTAGTCTCTGAGACGCTGACCTTGCCGCTCAGCCAAAGGTCCCCAAGGTTCTCCTTCTCTGAACCCAGGCAGCTGAGCGCCCCTCGTGTGCTGAGGGGTGTCTTAAGCTCTAGAGCAAGAGCCCTCTGGGGCCTCTGGCGGAGGACTGAAACTGGCACCCTCAAGGACTATGAGTGAATTTTGGCACAAACTGGGCTGCTGTGTGGTCGAGAAACCCCAGCCGGTGAGTCTCCCCATCACCCCGAGATCAGTTACCATGTCCTCTGAAGAAGGTGCACCTTCTGTGGTCTTTTTTCAAAAAAACATGCTGCCTTCCTTCCGTCAGCAGAGGCCCCACATGGCCCAGCAGATGCAGTAAGAGGGCATGGGGGCTGGAAGGAATAAACAGTCTGCGCTCTCACCCCCTGATCTCATCCATTTTGAGTGGGGCAGGGGTGGTAAGGGGGGCATAGTGTCTGTCAGTTTCCCCATTGTTTCCTCATCAGCCAGAGGTGACTTTGACCCGTCCTCTCTGTGCAGCCTTCACCCTATAGGCCGATGCCCTTACCAGTGTGATCGGGTGCTCTTGTTACTCCAGCTCGCTTTCACAGCCTTGGCAGTGTCCCTGTTAGAGTGCCACATCCCTTTTAACCATCAGGCCCTTAGCTCTTTCCTTTCCTTTGCCGTTGTCAGTACTCTTTCCTCTTCCTCTACTGCAGTGGGGAGGAGGGGGGTTTCCAGACGTGACTCTTTGTCTTCTCGGAGCAGAAGAAGAAGAGAAGGCGGATTGATCGGACCATGATTGGGGAACCGATGAATTTCGTCCACCTGACCCACATTGGCTCTGGGGATATGGGGGCTGGAGATGGACTTGCCATGGTAAGGAGGGTGGGGGTGGAGTGTGGCCTGGAACTGTTAGCCCCTTTGAAAGTTCATTTACAGAACATAACCAAATATTCAAAGGGATGCTATTTACCAGTTTTATAAATCTGAAACCTGGCATTTCAGATCTTGGGCCTAGGGTCCTTGGTCTTTGCACACTGCATATTGGTCTTCATTGGGGTGGGGAATATATGTCTTCATGATTTGAGGGCTTTTTCCAGCACTGTAGCTCTTCTCATTTAGAACTGGTGGAGCTGGGCATGGTAGTGCACTCCTGTAGTCCTGGCACTTGAGAGGCTGAATCAGGAGGAACAGTGCAAGCTCAAGATTAGCCTGGGCTACATCACCAAGACCTTGTCTCAGAAAAAGAAAAAAGGAAGAAAGGAAGGGGAAAAAAAAAAACCCAAACCAAGCTGCTGGTGGAGTTGGTGGTGCATGCCTATAGTTTAACAGGCTGTGGCAGGGGCCAGCCTAGCTTCACAGTACAAAGGAGTCTGTCTAAAAAGCAAAAGTCAGGACTGCTATCTCAGAGCCATTGTAAGTTATGCTGTGACTGGCGTGTTGGCCATGAAAAAGGCTGACCCCTCCATCCTGAATGTTGTGCATTTCTGTTCTGATAATAAGGGAAATGAGTCTAGAGCTAGCGATGGAGACTTTCTCCTGATTCTGAAATCATATACAGCAAAATCTTTGTGAGGGCATCTTACTAGTAAAAGACCTATTAACTCATTTTCATAAAGGCCAATGGGCAGGGAGGCTTGTTTTTTTGAGACAGGGTCTGAATTGCTAAGTTGCCCAGGCTAGGCTTGAGTTCTAGTCTTCCTGCCTCAGCCTCCCAGAATGCTAGGATTCCAGGGATTTGCCACCAAGCAAGAGTGTCTCACATACGTTTTTCAACAGACAGGTGCAGTTCAGGAGCAGATGAGGTCCAAGGGAAACCGGGACAGGTCTTGGAACAATTCTAGGGGCTTATAGCTCCCATAGAAATTAATGGTGAGTAATTAGAGAAAACCACCCACGATCTCATGCTTTGGAACCCTGGTTCTCTGATACCAGAATGGGAAGTGGAGGGGCAGGGGAAAGAGGAAGAGTTACAGTGGGAGCTTCAGAATGTGGGCTTCAGCCAGGCATGGTAGCACGTGCCTGTCATCCCAGCACTTGGGAGGCCCGAGGCACCGGAGAAATACTGTGAGTTCAGAACCGGCCTGGGCTACATAATGAGCTCAAGGCTAGTTTGGACTATACATCAAGACACTGTCTCAAGAAAATGGGGGCTCAAGAATGGGTAGTTGTCTAAACAAATAGAGGGAAGATCTGCATTGTGTAGTGTGTCTTTTCCATAGTTTTTGTGCTTTTTTTAAGGCAAATCTTTAAAAAATTATTTTTGTGTGTCCACCTTCTTAAATTCAGGGTCTGCCCTCTTGACGTTCCACCTCTGTCCAGCCCAGAAGAAATGCTGCCCTCGCCTGCTCCCTGCTAGGACTTGCAGAACCCACGGACCCCTCCCTTCCCTCTACCTAACAGTGCCTCTGAGGCGTGGGGGCTGGACTCCTGCTCCTCTCTCTAGCTGTCGCCCTCCTGGAGACGGGTCAAGGCAGCTGGACTGACCGAGTGACCCCTGGCAGGCCAGAGGAGCTCAGCGGAAGCCCTGGACACCTGAGATCTGAGCAAGGAGCTCTTGGGAAGCCAGGATACGTTCCCTTCTCCTGCATGAAGTCTGGGTGCCAACTCTTTAAACTCTTTGCCAGGACTCCTAAGATGGGGTAGGTAGGAGAGATTGCCAAAGCTGAAGCCGGCTCTCCTGAGACGCTTTCTACCTCCCTGCCCTTCTCTTGCCCTGTGGTGATCTAAAGCAGAGGTCAGCAGGGCCGGGAGGGCAGCCACTGCCCAGTCTACTCTTTGTCTTCAGACTTCAGACCTGGAGCTCAAGTCCCTCGGCACCCCCACTCCGCGGACACTAGGGTCGCTCTCTAATCCTGTCTCTGTAGTGTTACTAGCTTCCCAGCAGCAGGCTTTTTCCTTTTAATTAAAAGTTTAATTTAAAGTGACTTAATTACCCCCATCCCACTCCTCCGCCTGTACTTACCCCGTCCCTGTTAGGAAATGGACTGTTTTCCACTGAGTAAGAGTTACGGGGTGGTTCCCGATCGTCAACATTCCATCTAAGTCTCGGGGACCGGCCCACCCTCTGCCAGCCTCCCTGCTGGCCCAGGTGAGAAGGAAGAGAGGTTGAAGAGGAGAAAGCGGAATGCAGAGGACTCGGTCTCCAGGTGCATGTCCTGACCACCTGGGCATGTCCCGTCCTCCCTGTAGCCCGGGAGCAGGGAGTGGCAGCACGGGGCTGGGCACCGAGGACATGCTGAGTTTCTACATGGGAAATTCTTTGTACCAGAGTTTTATCATCAGAAGATACTGAGCAGTATCTAGTTCTGGCAACCAAAAATATGCCCGCGTCTCCCAGGGGCAGCACTGCTGGCAGCGGGAGGCAGGGCACCTCTCAGTGGTTTCAGCTCCCCGCCCCGCTGCTCCTGGTTAGTGCTCGCAAGCCCGAGCCCTGGGTGGACCTGACCTTGAGAAGCAGGCTCAGGAGATGCTGCATGGTTTCATCCCTGTGCTCCTGTCTCCACCGCGCCGTGACGAGCGCTGTGCTGCTCCGTCCTTGCCGTGTGGGGACAGGGACAGGGACAGGCTGTGTTGGGCTTGGAGGGGGAGAGCAGAGTGGCAGAGACGTCTGGGGGTTCCTCAGCTCTGAGCTCCACTCTGTGCCCCAGTCCAGAACCAGACACAAATCAGACTCAGGGAGTTTTGTCTGAAGACCGGGACCCACCCCCACCCGGCTGCATGTGCTCTGGATGGGAGAGCAGTGGAGGAGCAGGGTCTTTAGGCACTTTGTTTTCTCAGGTGTTTTTGTTCTGGCTGTTTGCAGTGTAGTGAGGAAGGCAGAACTCGACAGATGGGCTCCTACCTGCTCGGAGACAGGCTGGCTGGGGTCACGCTGGCTCTGGAGCTGGCCAGAGCCGTGGAGTGCTGTCCACTCTGTGGGTCCCTTCCAGCCACCCATTTTGCCCCCATCTACCGTGGCAACATTTTTCAGGTTGAAGCGTAGTTCAGTTTTTCAGGGTCTAAGACTGGTGATGGAGGCACATTCCCAACTACTCTCGGCTCCATTAGCTAGTAGCTTCGATGAAGGGGCCTGAGGGTCAGACTAGGACAGGAAGGGGGGGGGGGACTCCTGTCTCAGCCTCACCTGGTGACTATTCCTAAGGCAGTCTGGTGCTCTCGCCTCCAGCCGCCTTCTCCAATGCATATGCTACCGTCACTTTGGCGACAAAAGGATGGGAATGGGGTTGAGAGTCATAATTTATATCAAGAATGTGTTGGACTTTTAAATACATTTTTCAAATAAAAATGTAAACAAAGGAGTTGCAAGCTATAATCATTTCAAGTGTGCATTGGAGTAAAGGATAGGTACAACTGACAGCGTGACAGTGGCAGCACTCCTGAGTTGCCATGGCAATGCGGCCACTGAGTGCAGAATGCATGTGCAACAGGTGTTGGGTCCAGTCTGGGCTCGGTGAGTGTGAATCTTTCATGGAGCAAAAAGGAAAGAGGTGGTGGTGGAGTTCTGTCCCAATACCTTGTCCATTAAGAAGGTCAGGCGGAAACACTTGGCAAGGATTCAGATCCTTCCTCTCCCCTTTTTCTTTCCTGTTTCTTTTTGTTGTTCTGTGTCTGTGTGATGCTGAGGGCCTTGCACAAGCTACATGAGGGTTGAACTAGGAGTGTAAAGGGCTGCTACGTTTTGTTTTTTTTTTAATGGTCTCAATATGAGTTGCTGAGGCTGGACTCAAACTTATAAACCTCCTGCCTTAGCCTCTCATGGAATGACGGGCTTCACCACCATGCCCAGCAGCAGGCCCTTGGCAACTCAGATTTTCAAGTCTGAAGTATTTGGGGTCTAGGGATCTTGGTCAGTGACGCCATTGCCTGCCTTGCCAATGCAAGGTCATGAGTTCAATGCCTGGTACCACCAAAAAAAAAAACTTTGCTTTAGTGGTGCACAGCTGTGATCACAGGCCTCACAAGACTGAAGCAGAAGGATCCCTGTGAGTTGGAGGCCCGTCTGTTATATAATGACTTCAAACTCAGTCTGAGCTATATAGCAAGATCCTGTGTACAAAAATACGTATTTCTGAAATGGGCTCTTGCTTTACAGTTCAGGCTAGCCCTGAATTCACTATGCAGCCTAGGCTGGCCTTGGACTTGTGATCCTCGCATCAGCCTCCCAAGTGCTGGGATTACAGGTGTGTACCACCAAGCCTGGCTCAAAAATTAAATTTTTTTTAGACAGGGTCTCGCTTTGTGGTTCAGGCTGGCCCTGAGCTCACTGTGGAGCCCAGGCAAGCCTCGAACTCAGCAATCCTCCTGCTTTTGTTTCCCAAGTGCTGGGATTACAGGCGTGCCTGGCACAGAAATTAATTTAAAAACTCCCCAGAAATAGAATATTCATTTAGCTGGGATAGGAAGTGCACACTTGTAATCCCAACTAAAAAGGCTGTGGCAGGAGGATCAAAAGTTCAAGGCCAACCTGGGGAATTTAAATTACATCTCCAACTAGAAAAAAGGACTGGGTAGGTAGCTCTATGGTATAATGTCCCTGGGTTCAATCCTCAGGCCCTCTAAAAACAAGATTGCAGATAAGATGATGAATAGTATTTTATCCTGGGGATAGAGAACCAGAACAAGGCAAAGGCTGTGGGCTATAAAATTCAATTTTGGGATTGGTACTCATGGTCTCCTCCTTCAGATACTTCTATAAACATACAAGATCAGGGCCTGCGACTTAGCTCAGTGGTTCCCGTGCCTGCCTGCCCCGCAAGCGCAAGGTCCTGAGTTCCATCCCTGGTAATCACATACAGTGCTGGGTGTGGTGGCTCACGCCTGTAATCCCAGCACTTGGGAGGCAGAGACGGGAAGATTGCTGAGTTGGAGGCTTGCCTGGACTACATAGTGAGCTGAGGGCCAGCCTGAACTATAAAGCAAGACCCTGTCTCAAAAAAAAAAAGTGCAAGCTCAACAGTATTCAGTTTTATTTTTCTGTACCAAAACTAACTAGTGGGTGCTGGGATTGGAAGGAGAGGAGAGGTTGATGCTGGTGCCGCCTCTTATGGATGAAGTGGCCATTATGTCTGTTTTACATCTGTCTGGGTAGGGAAAAAAAGGGCAGTTACAACCATATCTGCATTCTCATCATTTCCTTCCCTACCCCACCTCCCCTAACCCTCACTCTCAACCCTTTTGCCTTCCCTCTTTGCTTTTTTATATTCAAAACAGTACTGGAGCTGGCCATGGTCACACCTGTAATCCCAGCACTCAAGAGGCTGAAGCAGGAGGACTGCCAAAGTTCAGGGCCTGCCTGAACTACATAATGAGTTCAAGGACAGCCTGAACTACACACAGAGACTCTGTCTCAGAAAAATTTTA
>PVIC010036763.1:0-18404 GCA_004025085.1 Thryonomys swinderianus
TTTTTTTTTTTTTTTTTTTTTTTTGCTTTTTGAGACAGGGTCTCGCGTTGTAGTTCTGGCCCTGAGCTCACTATGGTGCCCAGGCAAGCCGCCGCGAACTCAGCAATCCTCCTGTCCCTGCCTCCCGAGTGCTGGGATGACAGGCGTGAGCCACCACGTCTGGCATTGTGGTATGTGGTGTTGATTGCTGGTGGGCGTGTCTCCACACCCAGCATTATATGTGGTTACCGGGGATCGAACTCAGGTCCTTGCGCCTGCGAGGCAGGTGCCGGAACCACTGAGCTAACTCTCCGGCCCCCGAGGACATAATTCTTACACAGGACCTTGGTCTTTAATGGGGAGCATTGTACCTGATCATTACGGTGGGAGCAGGAGAAAGCTTCTTGAATGCAGGCCTGATCCGTGGGTGGTGAGACGGGAAAGCAGAGGAGGTGCTTCTGATTGGTCCTAGGAGGTCTTTATTCCAGGCAGCAGATTGGAGGGACCCTTGATGCTTGGAGTCCAGTGAGGGGAGCCAAACACTGGCCTTTAGAATGTGGGGCATCCAGGGCTCTGCCTGCTTCCTGGGGTGGACGGGGCCGGCCCTTGAGCCGAATGTCAGGAGGAGCCGTGGCAGGGCTGGAAACATGCAGGCTCCGCAGGTCTGAGAGCATCATGTCCACGTGGCTGTGGTGCCAGGTGGCTAAGGGAGCAGCCTGAGCGCTGCAGCCAGGCAGGCCGCGGGCCGTGGCAGCATGTCCTGGGCGCTTAGTACTGGACTGCAGTGGGATGCATGGGACAGCAGAGTTTTGTAGCCAGGGTGATGAGATTGGTGTTCTGGAAGTTGTCATCAGAAAGGTAAAACTGTTTTCCCCTTTATAAAATTAATGCTTTGAACATGTGAGCAATAAAAGAATGAAAGCGGACATACAAGGCTCCCCTTCAGGGTGCCACCCTAGGTGACCGCTGTTGGCCTGTTGGTGTAGGAAGAACTTTGCTGGTTTTGGTGTGAGATGCAGGGCCAGAGCTGCTGAGGTGCCCGTCACCCAGAGCGGCTCGTCACTGCAGGAGGTCTGCCGGGGCCGCCCCAGCCCTCCGCCGCTGCCACAGCAGGGTGGGCACCGGGGTGGGCACAGGGCTGGTCGCTGCAGCCAAAGTAAAGCAGGCGCAGCCAGTGCGCCGAACTCGCTAATAACATGAGTATCAAGGTCATGTCTTAAATTTCATGTAAACCAAGATTGTACAGTGGCTCGTTGGGTGAATCTGTTGTGCCAGTCACACCCTAACTCTCCAGATACTGCAGGAGACTACTGTTTGTGAAAGCCTCTGCTCAAAATAATCAAGTCCATGTTTTGACAATGTGCCGTTGAATTTTTAAATTACAGTGATATAAAGTAATGACTTAAGTTATTTTAGAAAGTTAACAGGTAATTGTTATTCAGAGTAGTGTGAAATACAGAATAATTCCTAGAAATGTTTGTTGAAAGGATCAGAGTAGATGTGGACTGTGAGAGTAGAGTACTGGCAAGCCACACACCGGCTGTTAAAAAGAAATTAATTGCTCTTCATAAGTACTTTTAAAAAGTCAGTTGGAGACACTTAGGATTCTTCACCATCCATGATCCTCAATTTATAATAAAATAGTCTAGCCAAAAAATAGGATTATCTTAATGTTCACACCTTTAATTTTCTTAAATGCTTCTTTTGTCTTTCAGATGTGCACATTTTATTCTTTTAGAAACTGTCCCTGACTTGTCCCAGTAACCGCCTTAGACGAGCAGGATAGAACAGCAGAAGAGCAGTTGGCAGTCAGACCTGAGCTCAGGCTGACGCCTTGTGCAGCCAGTTTTGCAGTGGTTCTGTGAGGTGTAGCTGCACCATTCCTGGCACAGAGCAGGCAGGCAGTAGTGGTCACTGTTGTGACTGTCATGAGAGCCTGTTTTCCGATACTGTCCCTGTGTGAACATGAGGGACTCCTTTATGCTTGCTTTAGTTATTTTTGTGTATTAAATGATATTTGTCTTTCCCCCTGTGCTTGTAAACCACTACTTTTATCTCTCTATTTTATCCATGTCATAATTAGTATTTGTTATTCATTAGTTTCAAGTGTTTGCTTGTAAGTATGGTTTTGATACTGCTACTGTATTAAAATAAATAGAAGCTGGAATAGTGTACTAGTTTTTTCCTTCCCTTTTTCCCTATTATTTTTGTTACAGACTGAAGTAATTTTTATGTTTGTGGAATGTGGATGTAAATATTTTTACTCATTTCTACAAAGGCAAAATGACATTTATATCTATATGTAAATGTTATGATAGAAATAAAGCTAAATGCTTCTCTCAGTTTTCCTGCCAACATCATTAGGCGGATTTCGCGTGGCGGGGAGAGTGGTCGAGGCGAGCTTGCCCCGAGGGCAGCCTGCGTCCGCCTGGACAGGGCCTGCAGGGCGCAGAGGCGGGCGGGCCTGGTGAAGGCCTCTCTGACTCTCCGGCAGGTGTCTTCGGAAGACAGAAGTGTCCTGTGGGCTTTGGTCACGTTCCACGGAGGCAGCTGCCAGCTGAACCTCAATAAGAAGTGTACGCATCTGATTGTGCCCGAGCCGAAGGGGGTAAGTGTCCCTCCTCCATGCTGTGTGCCGTGTCGGTGAGTATGTGTACTAATCACGTGTCTCCTGAGCTCCGCAATTACCGGATTCTACTTACAAAAGCGGATTATATTGGTTTATAGTACTTGTTTCAGAAAAAAGTGAGGTGATTGTAAATTATGAGTGTTAATTACAAAGAAATTTGGACTTACTTTGTGGGGAAAATAGAATTTTCAGAATTCATTTTCAGACTTTGTCAAACTTTATTTTTATATGGGGAAAAATATATTTTTAGACTATCTTTTTTTTTTTGAGACAGGGTTTTGCTTTGTAGTTCAGGCTGGTCCTGAGCTCACTAGTACCCAGGCAAGTCTTGAATTCAGCTGTCCTCCTGCCTCTGCCTCCTAAGTGCCGGGATGACAGGCTTGAGCCACCAAGCCTGGCACTGTGGTGTATGGTACTGAGTGCTGGTGGGCTTGAGTTACCACGCCCCGTATTGTTGTATGTGGTTACCGGGGATCGAACCAGAGCCCTTGTGCTTGCTAGGCAGGTGCTGGAACCACTGAGCTAAGTCTCCAGCCCTGTATCATGGTTTTAAAAAATAGTTTGTGGTACTTGCTGAGGATTGAAATCTAGGGCCTGGTGCCTAGAACGGATATGCTGGCCCACCAGACTACACCGTGTCTCTCACGGCATAGCTTTGTTCCAGGTGTAATTATACAAATATTTGGTAAAAAATGAGAATTAACTCGTGTCATATACTGGTACAAATTCCCCAGTGTTGAGTGTGACCATGAGCTGTATATAAAATGAACCAGTAAAGAATTCAATTATTAAAAAATATTTGGTAAAGGTTTTTAGAGGCAGGGTGTCATTATATAGTTCAGACTGGCCTTAAATTTGGGTTGATCCTCCTGCCTCAGCCTCCTGAGTGCTAGGATGACAGGTGAACAGATGAAGGTTTCTGTGGATTACGCAAATACTCTGGAATGTGTCATGTCTTAGCAGTGGCGTGGTCAGAGGCACTGGGGTTCAAGTGGGGTCCGGGGCCCCTTCAGGGTGTAGGCTGCCCTCTGCTTTCCTGGCTTGCTGGCCCCAGCAGTACAGCAGGGAGGGAGCAGTACAGAGCTTTGGGACCCCAGGTGAGGGCACACACACACGCACACAGGTCACACTTCTGAATTACTTTTGCTGGGAATTGATAGTGTCCTCCTGTTCCTGCCTCTGGGGTCACCAAGCGTGCTGGGGACTGAGGTCTGAGACGGGCTGAGACCGGCTGTGACGGGGGTCGGGGGTGGGGTGGGGCCTTGCCTTGCCCGGTGTCCCGGCCTCTGGGGGGAACCCTGCCGAGGGCTTTTCCTCTAGAGCTTCCTGACTGATGGGCCAGGGCAGCCGTCCGGGGTGACTCCTTCTGGGGTGACTCGGCGTGGTTAGTGAGCCCCTGCCCCCAAGAGGATCCTTTCCTTTTGCCAACTCATCATGTGATTTTACATAATTTAAAGAGGAAATGGACCCTTGTAACTGAGAGGGCCAGCTCTCGCAGGCAATACTTGAAGAATAGGTTTGTCAAAAAAATTTTTTTTTTTTTTGAGACAGGGTCTCGCTTTGTAGTTCAGGCTGGCCCTCAGCTCACTATGTAGCCCAGGCAAGCCTCGAACTCAGCAGTCCTCCTGCCTCTGCCTCCCGAGAGCTGGGATGACAGGTGTGAGCCACCACGCCCGGCAGTCAAAATTATTTTAAATTTGGATTTAACTTTTTTTTCAGTGCTAGGTATTGAGCTCCACCGTGAGCGTGGTGCATATTCTAAAGAACTTACTGACTTTAAAGCATAACCAAAAGTGGAATATTTTTAAATGACTATTTGGAAGAAAATCGTATCTGAGTCAACAGTTTATAGAAGTGTATTTGTACCTTAATTGGGCTTTATTTATCTCAACAAAGAACCACTATAAATTGATCATTTTATTTGGCTAAAATATGCTTGTAAGACTACAAATACACTAGGTGGTCATTTTTAGAAAAAGAAAATATGTCACACATTTTAACAAGTTCAGTATTAAACAAGATATATGTACATAGATGCATTATGCTTGTATCAGGGCTTCTCATCAAAATTTATAGTGGGATATATTGTGTAATTTATTTACTCTTCATCCTTGGTTTCACTTATAAACTGGAAAGAAAGTTAAGTATTATTTTGCTTTTTGAGTTTTAATTTTCCAGTTTTTGAAGAACTAATTCAGTGTAGGGAAAATGGACTGCTCTGTAAATGGTTACTTCATCTCCTCTGCAGTGGCGAAACAGGAAAAGCAGATTTATATTTGCCAGGGATGAAAATCACAGTCCTCCACAGTCACGCTTGGCGCACAGTAGGCAGTGCAGCGCCACGCTCTCCATAGCCCGCTTCTCTGGACGCTGCCATGCCCTGTCCTCTCCAGCAGTCCGCAGGGCCCGCCTGCGCAGTGAGGAGCGAGGCATCTCCGCTGAGCGGCGCGGCGTGCGGGGCTTCTGCATGCGCTGGTGCAGGGTGGGGGGCCCCGTGTGGGAGCAGCAGGTGCTCGCTCCTGCGTGGGGTGCCGTGGGTGTGAAGGGTCTGCTGAGGCGAGGCTTCGTGCGCTGCCCAGCGGGCCGGGCCTCACGCACACGCCTGGGTTCCGTCCCCCGACCCTAAGTGACGCACAGCCACGTGTGATCGGACTCTCCAATAACAAAGTGACCAACTTTTGCTAAGTTTATGAATGAGTTGGGGTAAGAATTTCTTTCATAAGTTTGCATAGCTATTTCTTAGAAAGCCGATGTAAAACCAACCAAGTATTTTTCAGTATGAATACTTGCTGGTTCCCTCAGGAGGTCAGTGATGATCAGCTATGCAGTTTTCACCTGTCATTGTGTGACAGCATCCCTGCACCCTGTCCTCGCGCCCAGCTCTTATGCAGATAGTGCACGTCGACTGCCCACTGATCCCGCTTTCTCCAGGGTGTTTACTGAGCAAGGCACAGGCGAGGAGGGCGGAGGGTGGGACAGGACTAGTCCAGAAAGTGGTCACTTAGTGGGAGTGATCCGGGGGAACCACCAGGTGGCTGTGAGGCGGGACCGGACCGTGGTCACCCAGTAGGAGGCCAGGTATAGTCTTTCGGGTGATACTGATTGAATGGGTCGAATGGGGAAGCCGGTCCCAAAGCGACGAACCTGCACTGAACATGGGTTTTCTGCAAGCGAGGGGCTGGGAGGCCTTGACCTCCCCCCGGGTGATGGCGCCTGTTAAGGTCACCAACACCGCTCGCCCCGGGCCGTGCGCAGCTGCCGGCTTGCTCTTGTTCTGAAGCCTGGCCTGCAGTGCGTGAGCCTCCGGCCGGCCGCAGTCGCCTCTCTGCTGAAGGCCCAGCCAGCCTAACTCACTACCTGGAACGTTTTCTGTCTAATTTAGCTTCCTTTATATTATGATATCCTACAGTCTACTCAGACATAACTTTTAAGTAAAAATTCATTAAGTTTATTGGTACATTTTAGGTATACATGATGGTCACATTTATCATTGTGAATTTGTACTTGTATAGGATATATCCTGGTTATTATTTTTTCTCCATTCTCCTTCCCTCCCTTCTACCCCTCTGCCCCTTCCTATATATAGATAGAACTTCTAAAGTCTAATAATGATTTAAATAATAATTTACATGATTATAATAACACAAATTATTAATAATGTAAATTTAAATAAATAACTTGAACAATTTAAGTAATCTAAGGTTTTTTATTTAAAGATTTTTTTTTTCTGGGACAGGGTCTCGCTTTGTAGGTCAAGCTGGCCCTGAGCTCACTAAGTAGCCCAGACCAGCCTCGAACTCAGCAATCTTCTTGCCTCTGCCTCCCTAGCACTGGGATGACAGTCATGAGCCACCATGCCTGGCATTGTGTGTCGTACTGATGGCTGGTGGGCCTGGTAATCCATTGTTGTATGTGGTTACCAGGGATTGAACCAGAGACCTTGCACTTGCCAGGCAGGCGCTGGAACCACTGAGCAAAATCTCTGGCCCTGGAACATCTTTATACTTAAGTACAGTGGTTCCTCAGTTCACAAACTTAGTTTGTTCCTGACTCTGGAGAAATGGCCAGATTTGTATGTGTAGGAACAGCCTTGGTTGTGTCTGTCCCGGCTGCAGAGTTGCAAACAGTTAAGATTTTGCTAATGCTTCTGTCCGCCCCGCTAGAGAATGGGTGGTGCTAGGGAAGGAGCGGGCCTGCTGTGAGCTCGTGCCCTGGTGCTGGAAGCGTGTCGGTGTGGTCTCCGCAGGGAAGCTCAGCCCTAGCTAAGTGGCTGTGGGGGTAGAAGGAGCTGAGTGTGTTTATGCACACGGGCCACGCCCCGTGAGTGGAATTGCCCTTGAATGTTGGTAACACAATTCAAAACGTGGTTTAAGAAAAGCAAAAGAACTTGAAGTTTATATTACTTTCACAACAAACACCAGAACTTTGGAATTAATCATAAAATTCAACTCCACTTTTTCACAGTGGCAAAACACTAGGGTGACTGTTTGCCACTGCACGAGTCTGTGAAGCAGGAGCCTCTGGGGAGGGTGTAGGGCTTGCATGGGCAGCAGCTCAGGTAGTCCTGCGGGCCTCGGCTGGAGGTGTGGGCACTGTGGGTAATGCAGGAGGAGGCAGCACTGTGGGTAGTGCAGGTTCTGGATACTGTCCGCTCTGCTTTTTGCAGTTGTACATTTAGAAGTTAAAAGTGCCAGTGTAGAAGTGTGCCTGTGGACGTGTGTGTGTGGTGTTAGTGAAAAACGCACAGAAGGGTGTATTTGTACCCATGATCATAGGGCTCCCCAGTTGCCCTCAGTACTGTATATGTGTGTGTCTTTATGAGAAAATAACTAGAACTACCCACCCAAGATAGTAATCAAGCCCCTTCTAGTTCAGTGGGAGTGCTTATTCTCCTTTGCTTAGGTTTTCTTATTTTTGTGGTACTGGAATCGAACTCAGGACCGTGTGCTTTTGAGACAGGTACCACTTAGGTTTTCTTGGTGTGGGTGTTTTACCTGGAGAAAGGAGCAGTCCCTCTGCTGGGCTGGGCTCCTCTTCCAAGGGAGAGTGCCTCGCCTCCCACTGCTCCCCCGGCCCCGCCACAGGTGCAGGCCTTGCCCCTGCTGGGAGCTGCACGTGCCACCGTGGGATGCATGTTCAGCTTGGCCAGTCGCCCGGCGGCCAGGGGCAGGTACTTCCGCTCCAGGCTGTTTTAAGCCAGTGCAGAGGGTTCATTGAGCTGTATTTATAGACTCAGTGTTTAGAAGCCATGTCCTTGCTTTGTAAATTGTTCTGTCTCTTCTCCGTGGGTGCCCACTGTGCCCAGAGTGCGCCTTCTTCCTCAGCCCGTCCTGTGCCCTGTGGTGTCCTTCTGACTGTGCAGGGCCCCTCCCCACACACCTGGCGTGGGCCCGGTGCTGTACTCCCACTGCATGTCTGAGTCCTCTGAATTCTGAACAATCTGTGGCTCTCTGGAAGCCGGAGACTTGCTGCAGCCTTTTGGCCGGCAGCGTGTCGGGTGAACTCCGAGTACCAGGTCCTGGGAAGGTTCCACTGTGACCCCCAGCCATGCCCCCTGCCTGTTCCTGAGGCGTTGAAGAGGCCAGATGTGAATCTGTCCTGGAAAGCCAGCTTTGCACAGTGTCTGTAAATACTTAGTGTGTTTTGACTTCATGATTTTCCACAGGGTTCCTAGCTGTACTTGTGCCTTTAAAAGTGCCCCTTTCGGGCACTTTAGACGGGACTGCCATTGCCAGCGTGTGGCCCTCGGTGGCACTGGCGTGCACCTCTGCAGGGGTGAGGCTGCTGCGGCCCCCCGGCGCTCTCCCTCGCAGCGCAGAGGCCCAGAGCCGCTGGCACTGACGTCCTGCGTGTTTGTGCTTCACTCCCAGGAGAAATACGAGTGTGCTGTGAAGCGAGCCGGTGTTAAAGTGGTGACGCCGGACTGGGTGCTGGACTGCGTATCGGAGAAGACCAGGAAGGACGAAGCGCCGTACCATCCGCGCCTGATTATCTACGAGGACGAGGAGGAGGAGGAAGAGGACGAGGAGGAGGAGGAGGAGGAGCAGGACTCGCAGAATGAGGGCAGCACCGAGAAGTCAAGCCCAGCGAGCTCGCAGGAGGGGTCTCCTTCCGGGGAGCAGCCGTTCTCCCCCAAGCCTAGTGCAGACACCTCCAAAGGGGAGTTGATGTTCGACGACTCTTCAGACTCGTCACCCGAGAAGCAGGAGCGGAACTTGAACTGGACCCCTGCTGAGGTGCCCCAGCCTGTGCCCGCCAAGCGCAGGCTGCCCCAGGGCAAGGAGGCCGGGCTCATTAACTTGTGTGCCAATGTCCCGCCTGTCCCGGGGAACATCCTGCCCCCAGATGTCCGGGGCCACTTCATGGGCTCCGGACAGAACCTCCAGAGTTCGGAAAGAGCGGAGATGATGGCCACGTGGAGCCCAGCAGCCCGGACATTGAGGAATATTACTAATAATGCTGACATTCAGCAGGTCAATCGGCCCTCAAATGTAGCACATGTAAGTCACTGGAAAAGACATTTTCACGTTGGGTTTAGGAACTGGACTCACAGCTCTTTCAGGACAGTTCATTTTCAGACCTAGTCACTTAGAAAGCGCTGTGGGTGGGGCTCCACCGGTCATCCGCTGTGGCCCCAGCTGTCCGTGGGGCTCACTGGGCCACTCGGTGGCTTGAGCCCCACACCCCCTCATGCCCTCCTACTTTACCCCACTTCCCTGTCCTGGCAGCGAGTGGCTCTGTGCTGAGGACGGCACGATTGGGAGCAGGAGCAGAGCAGGGCTGGCCCACTTCGGTGTCCACGGGTGTTGCTCAGGCTGGGGGCCTGTTCCCCCTGGCCCTGCCCAGCAGGACCGCGGGCTGCTGAGAGCCGCAGAGAAGTGGGCGCACAGTGTGCGGTGTAAGGAGCGCTTGCTAGTGACGGTGGCGCGGTGGCGCCTGCAGCTGGCCTTGAGGGGGTGTGGCCGCACGCGGGCCACAGTGGGAGCCGACTGGAGCCGCCACTGCAGACCCTGGGGAGCGCCCATGGGTGAGAGGGAGCAGGACAGCGGCGTGGCGTGAAGTGTCGAGAATAGGAGGCAGACGTGCTCTCGCCTCTGGCCACGGTGGAGAGGGCACAGTCAGTGCTTGGCGGGAGCGCGTCAGCGCACACCACAGTGCTTTCTGTGCTCTGTGGCAGCATTAAGTCTGATGATGTTATTTATTTTTTTTGAGACAGGGTCTCACTTTGTAGTTGAGGCTGGCCCTGAGTGCACTATGTAACCCAAGCAAGCCTTGAACTCAGCAGTCCTCCTGCCTTTGCCTCCCGAGTGCTGATGGCAGGCGTGCCTGGCACTGTGGTGTGTGGTACTGATTGCTGGTGGACATGAGTCACCACACCTGGTATTGTTGTATGTGGTTACTGGGGATTGACCAGGGACCTAGCACTTGTGAGACAGGCGTTGGAACCACTTAGCTAAATCCCAGGCCCCAGATAAGTAATTTAAAGAAGGATTATGACAGTGGTGATGAATTCCGGCCTCCGTGTGTTCAGCGTTATTTGCAGTCCAGCACAGCTATAAGAGCAATTGAGGCTCCTGCTTTTTGTCACATCCCTCGGGATGGGCGTGTTTATGAGGACAGACTTGAGCCTGACAAGTACTGCGGGTGCGGAGCAGGGGTCTTGGGCAGCACCTGGCCCGGTGTCCGTCGCCTTTGCCTTCCCGCGAGGGGAGCACCGGGCCGAGGCCTCTGCGCGCTGGCCAGCAGCTCTTGCCCTCTTTTCCTTTGCTGCTCAAACCCAAGGAAGATGGCTCGGTGTCACCTTCTTTCAGGACCAGCCCTCTGCCTGCTCACGTTGTGGCCTCTGCTGATAGATGCCCACGCTCCTCCTGCAGGCGTCCTGGGACTGTCCCGGCATCTGCTCCTGGTCTGCCTAGCGCCGCCCCCGGGGCCCAGTGTTCTGGAGTAGGTGGAGCAAGGGGGGGCTGGTCGTGTTTATTTCTGTGGTACCCACCCAGTTTCCTTGGTGGAAAATAAGGTGTGACCAAAATAAAAAGTGAGAGGACGGCCGGAGATTTAGCTCAGTGGTTCTGGCGCCTGCCTCATAAGCAAAAGGCCCCTGGTTCGATCCCGGTAACCACACACAATACCGGGCGTGGTCGCTCGCCTGTCATCCCAGCACTCAGGAGGCAGAGGCAGGAGGACTGCTGAGTTCCAGGCTTGCCTGCGCTACACAGTGAGCTTGGGGCCAGCCTGAACTGTAAGGCAAGACCTTGTCTCAGAAAAAAATAAAAAAAAAGAGACAGGAGACCAAGCTGTGTGGCCTGTGACCTCTCCAGGAGGCAGCGCGGTGCTGTCCCGCTTGCTGCAGCCCCACGGCCAGGTCGCCTTGGCCTTGGCGGTGCCCGGGGGCCTCGAGGCCACTGAGGGTGCTGGGTGGCTTGTCCCTTCCTCCTCGCAAATGCCTCTAAGCCTGGAGAGGAAGCCGCGCTCCTGCTGGTTTCTCAGCCGAGTTGACAGCAGCACGTTTGTTCGTTTGGTGCTTTGTGGAAAAGGGTCGGTACCTGGCGGTTGGCGCCTGGTTTTCTGTCCTTTCCCTCCGCCCTCAGCACCGAGCCCGCAGCCCACCCCTGTCCTATGCAGCAGAGAGACCTGGGAAGGAAGCGGCCTGGCTTGCTGGCTGGCTTGGCCTGAGACAGCTGTGTCCGTCCGAAGGGCTGGGTGCCTGCAGCGACAGTCTCGGGGCCTCTGCCGTGCGGGTGCTGTCTGCGCCATCGCCTTGGTGTGCAGAGGGTGTGCCCCGGGGAAGCTAGGGTGCAGTGCGAGCCTCTTCTCGGGATGGTGAACCCTACTTGAGGTGGGCTGGGTGCCAGTGTGGCCACTGGGCATCTCCACCCTGCTGTTCCCAGGGCCTCCAGATCAGGGGCTGGGCTGGCGGAGGGGAGGGTGGAGGGGTGGCTGCCCTGGCTTATGGGACGCTGGACACGTCTTCACATTGGCCCTTTAATCCATTAGTTTGTTGCACATTATGCACACAGTTGGGTCTTGGTGTTCTCAAAAGAGGAGTTGACGTGCTTGCTGTGCCGATGTGGGTGATGCAGAGGAAGCACACCAAGCTGCGGTGTGGCTTTGCAGTTGGCTCTTGCGTGGCACTTGTAATGGTGGATTGTGAGCTGGGCTCTTGCTTACCTGCTCCCGGACCCCTGGGTAAGGACCAGCCTTGCTCTGGTTTTGCAGATCCTGCAATCCCTCTCTGCACCCACAAAGACTCTGGAGCCTCAGGTGGGCCATGGCCAGCAGGGTCACAGTACTGCCAGTGCCGGTGCCATGCTGCTCGGCCCGAACAGGGGTGCACCTGATGCTCACCTGCCGCCACCGCACCGCCAGCCCCCACCGCAGCCCCCGCTGCAGCACTCTGTCCTCCACCTGCAACCCCCACCGATGCCCCGGCAGCCCTGCCCACAGCAGCAGCACCCGTTCCCACCGCAGCCGCTGCACCGCCCCCAGCAGCCCCTGCAGCCATTCCAGCAGCAGCATCTGCAGCAGCAGCTCCACCAGCTACAGCACCAGCAGCTGGTCCAGTTGCAGCAGCAGCAGCAGCAACAGAGCCTACTCCAGCAGCAGATGCAGCAGCAGCAGGTACAGCAGCAGCAGCTGCAGCGCCTCCACCAGCACCAGCACCAGCAGCAGCAGCAGCAGCAGCAGCAACAGCAGCAGCTGCAGCACCCAGCTGCATCACACCTGGGCCAGGTGCCCCCGGCCATGCCGCACCAGGCCCCGCACCTGCAGCCCCCGCTGCAGCAGCTCCCGCCACAGCTGCCCTTGTGTGGACACGACCCCGCCGTGGAGAGTGAGTAGTGGGTGTGCGTGCTTCTGGGGGCAGGTGTGAGGAGGGAGTGGTTCACACCTAGTGACCATCACAGAGCAGGGGGCTTGGCTCTCACAGTCAACCAGAGCAGCTACTGTGGGACACTGTACTCTTTTCCTGTTCTGGGATGTCACCTGCTGAGAGGACACCCTGGTCATCTCAAGCACTGAGGGTGTTCAGCACCCACCATGACCCAGCCTGTATGTCGTTGCTGTGCTCCCGGGGTGCACAGGATGCTGGTAGCTCGTGTACGCTGGACACGCCGCTGTGTGTGCAGTGTCGCCTGCACATTCTGTGAGCTCCGACCTCTTCTCTCCTAGTTCCAGAAGAAGGCTTCCTTCTGGGCTGCGTGTTCGCGGTCGCAGATTACCCGGAGCAGATGTCTGATAAGCAGCTGCTGGCCACCTGGAAGCGGGTGAGCTTCTGCGGGGTGGGCTGTGAGCTCGGACAGGAGCCCCGTGGGAGGTGCTGGCTGTGTCAGACGTGTGGAGCAGCTCGGCCGTGAGCCCGCTCTGGCTTGGGGGCTCAGTTCTGGGCTTCAGCTCTCGCCTTTAGGTGGTGAGGATTTGGGGCTTTATCATCTTTAAGGTCCTTGCAGCTCAGAACTCTGGGAGACTCATTAGTTGTCGATTACTAGGGCTCAGGTAGGGGCAGGTTTCTGGCAACCGGCAGCTTGTACGTGTCTGAGTTGTTCTTTTCAGAGGTGCGTGTGAGAGTGCTGGGCCTCCAGGCTCGCAGGGCCCCAACTCTTCTCCTTGTCCACAGCGGCCCAGTTATTCGTTTTTTATTTCACCTAGTGGCTTTTAGACAAAAAAAAAAAAAGCAATTACTTTTCTTGCCACAAATCAAAACTGACTCCAACAATTACCATTATCATTCTTATTTTTTTTGTGGTACTGGGATTGAACTCAGGCCCTTGAGCTTGCCAGTTGCGTGTAAAACCATTGAGCTGTATCCCCGGTAGCCCTTCAACAGTTCTTTTGTAATAAACCTGAGTTGAGTTCAGACATGTCTTGAATGTGCCTCAGTATAATTCCTGGCATTTAAACCCCTGATATTGCCAGCTTGGTGACATAGTCTGTAATCCCAGCATTTGGGAGGCTGAAGCAGGAAGATTGCCACAATTTCGAGGCCAGGCCCGGTACACTGTGAGTTCGAGGCCAGCCTGCATTACGTGGAGAGACTGTCTCAAAAAAACGAAAAATACTAAACCAAGCCCGTAGTGTGTTCTGAGCGTGCTCCAGGAGCTGGGTGTTGGGTAGCCAAGGTGAGGCAGACTGGCTCTGGCAGCTGAGGACAGGGTTTAAGCTGGACAGAGTTGGCACAGACTAGTCCTTGGACCTGGGACACAGTGGGCAGGACAAGGCAGGAGCGTGGCTTCTGTCACCTGCCTTGAGAAACTGTGTGTGTGGTGAGCGTGAAAATACTAAGTTCACATGCAGTAAGAAAAGCAGAACAGGGCTTTTGCAGCAGTCAGGCCTGTTTCTGAGTTCATACCTTAGGGCACACTCGGGATCCAGCCCCAGGTGTCCAGGATGTGGGGCATGGTTAGTGCACGGCACATGGCATCAGCATGGAACACAGAACAAAACGGCTCTCGCCAGGCCTGGTGGCGCACGCCTGTGGTCCCAGCACTCGGGAGGCAGAGGCAGGAGGGTTGCTGAGTTCCAGGCTTGCCTGGGCTACATAGTGAGCTCAGGGCCAGCCTCAACTACACAATGACAGCCTGTCTCAAAAAACTAAAACAAATCCAAAAAACCCCAGAACAAATGGCTCTTTCTCCCAAACAGAGGGTCTCTTCAAAATTCCAGTCTCATGATTCCCTTGCTGCGTCCTGCCTGCTGTGCTCCCTCCCCTTGTTAGAGTGGCGCTTCCCGCGGGGGAGTCTGCCTGGATGCCCGGTGGTGCCCGGAGCTGTGTGTTGCTGGGGTCAGGGCAGACTCACTGCCCAGCCCCGCGCCCAGGATGGGCCACGTTCCGTTTTTCTTGTCCCTGTCCGAGGACGCGGAGAAGAGCTGAGGGCTGGCCTGTCTTCTGGGCCCATGTGCAGGGTGACAGGCCTGGCACAGCTCTACCCGCGAGACTGAGGCGCCCTGTGTGTTCCGTGCAGATCATCCAGGCGCACGGTGGGGTGGTGGACCCCACCTTCACGAGCCGGTGCACGCACCTCCTCTGCGAGAGCCAGGTCAGCAGCGTGTACGCACAGGTGAGGAGGTGTGCCGCCGTGCGCACAGGTGGGCGCTGCTGCATGCGCTCTGCGGCCTTCAGAGCACGCTGGTGGGTATTTGGGGCAGGACGCTTTCTGTCTGCTTCTGACTGTCATGGAGTCTGGCGGCTGGGTGCTTCTGTGGGTGTCATTTGTCTTTGGTGATGGAGGAGCAGAGGGACGTCCTGGTGGCCTTGGAGGAAAGGTAGGTGCCCTTTGCGGGCACTGAGTGCCCCTGTGGTCGCAGAGGGCGGACACAGGGTTTCTCTGTACCCGCTGGGCAGGAGCTGTCCTCGGTCACCCCCTCCTGTGACCCACAGCCTCCTCTTCTCACCACGTGCTCTTACCCATAAACGAGCCCCTTGCAAGCGTCGATGTGTTCCTGACGAACGGCCCTCGCGTCGGGCCTGGGGCTGAGGGCGCGCTGAGCGAGGAGCCCGGCCCTGGCCCTGGCGGCACCGCGCAGTCTCCCTCCTGCGGCGGAGGGAGGCTTCTTCCATGGGGGCCGTCGACGGCATCGGCTTAGCAGTCGGACGCGCGGGTTTTGTGGCCCTTGGCCGCAGGGGCCGCCTGCCTTTTGTTACGTCGCTCTGGGCTCCTCGGAGGAGCTCTGACTCCGAGGCTCGCCGGCGTTGCGTTATGCCCGGCTGTGTCTGCGGCCGCTGTGCCCTTGCTGCGCATCCTGCTTCATGGGTAGTCGTGGTGTGGGTGGCACCGAAGGTGCCCGCTGCGTTCTTCCACTTGGTCACGTGAACACCTCGGGTGTGAATGTCGAGTCCTTTGAGCACACAGGGCTTGAGAAGGCGACGCTGCGGTGACACGGCCGCGCTGTGTGCGTGTGGCTGCGCAGCAGGAGCCCACAACAAGCCCGTGATCTTACTTGACAGGCGATAAGGGAAAGAAAGCGGTGCGTGACGGCTCACTGGCTCAACACGGCCCTGAAGAAGAGGAAGATGGTGCCGCCCCACCGAGCCCTGCATTTCCCGGTGGCGTTCCCCCCAGGGGGGAAGCCGTGCTCGCAGCACGTAAGGCAGAGCCCTGGCTTCCACTCGCTTGTTCTGAATCAGGTCTCTTGGGGGGCTGGGGTGCTGCCTGGCCATGCGTTGCCTGCTCTGGGCAGTTTTTCTGTGTACTTTGGCCCACTGCAGAAGTGCCTGGTGTGAAGATAGCTAATTTCCTTTTATTCCCCTAAACAGGCACAGTTTTCTATATTTGGCTGGCTTTTGATGATGACAGTCTTAGTGTTTGAATTCAAAGTTAATCAGGTATCTTGGTCCAAAAGCAGCCTCTGTTGGGCAGTTTTTTTTTAGTAGGTCCTCCTCCCGATCGCAAAACTGGGATTAGGGTAGAAGGTAAAGACCTTTCTCATGTGTGTGTTTGAGCAGTGTCTTACACCAGCACTAAGCCAGTTTTTCTGTAGTTGGCGTCTCGTGTTTTAGTTTTCTTCCCCGTGTGGCCCCATGTGTAACAGTGTGGCCATTAGTGAAATTCTAGTCTTGTCATTATTAGCAGTGGCCATACTAAACAGGTCTGGTAGTGCCGAAGAAATAACAAGAAACCGTATCTAAAACAAGTGCAGAGGTGCAGAACTAGTCATGTGTTAAAATCTCATTTGTTCTCTTTTTCTGCAGATGATTTCGGTGACCGGATTTGTGGACAGTGACAGAGATGACCTGAAGCTGATGGCACACCTGGCAGGCGCCAAGTACACGGGCTACCTGTGCCGCAGCAACACGGTCCTCATCTGCAAGGAGTAAGCCCCGTGCCAGGCTGTTGCCAGTCCTGCACTTGCACGCACAGTGGCTGTTGAACCGCTCTGCTGCTTTTTGTTTTTTTTTGAGACAGGATCTCACCTTGTTCAGGCGGGCCCGAGCTCACTGTGTGGCCCAGGCAAGCCTGGAGCTCAGCAGTCCTCCTGCCTCTGCCTCCCGAGTGCTGGGATGACAGGCGTGAGCCACCACGCCCGGCACTGTGGTGTGTGGTTATTGGGGATCGAACTCCGGACCTTACACTTGCCAGGCAGATGCCAGAACCCCTGAGCTAAATCCCCAGCCCCAACTGCTGTGCTTCTTACGCATCGTAGTTCTATCTGTGGCAGAAGTTCCGGTGAGGGAGTTAGAGTGTCAGACTGAAGTGCTCTCCGCGGTGAGCAGTGTTGGCAGAGACACCCGTGACACATCCTAACTGCTGCATGCGGGTGACTGAGCGGAGCTCGCAGCGAGGTGGTGGTTTGTCCCCGCGTGTGAGCTCACGCCAGGCTGGCAGGCGGCCTCGCGGTTCAGGCCCCATCCAGAAGCATGTTTATCCGCCGGCGGGGCCCCTGGCATTTCCGCTGAGATAGGTCTGCCGCCACTGCTATGAGGGATGTTTTGTTTGGCTTTTGTGGACAATAGGACGGTCTCCAGCTCCAGCGCCTAATAAATACGATTTCCCTCAAAAACAGACCAAGTGGCCTAAAGTACGAGAAGGCCAAAGAGTGGAGGATCCCGTGTGTGAACGCGCAGTGGCTCGGGGACATCCTGCTGGGGAACTTCGAGGCGCTGAGGCAGGTCCAGTGCGGTCGGTACACGGCCTTCAACCTCCAGGACCCCTTCGCGCCCACGCAGCACTTGGTGCTGAACCTGCTAGGTAGGAGGCCCGCCTGCTCGCGTGCCGGCCGGGCTCCGTGCTGCGGCTGCGGCCTGGCCGGCAGGGCTCTGCTGTCCCGACGCTCCCAACTCCTCCCCGTGTTTCCCCGGCACCACCTGCCCGCCTGCCCTGGGCGCTTGTTCGCTTGCAGTGGCCCTTAGGGGAAAGAGCAGGGGCTCTTGGTCACAGTCCCTCAGGCTAGCGCCCTGCCGGGGTGTCCTGGCTCTGGGGTCCGCCGCCTGCTGTCTGGACGACACCAGTGTCAGGCTTCGCCGTTGCCTTCTGGGCGTCCCTGCGCTGCCTGAGTCCGTCCAGGGCCTGGGGTCCCAGGGCGTCCTGCGTGCTGACGAGTCAGCACGTTCTGTCCCTTACCTTGGCCCCAGAAACACCCGGGAAACTGCAGCGTGGTCTTGAAACTTAACCCTGTGCGTGTGTGTCGGAGTCTCCAGCCCCAGAAAAGTCTTTGAGAAAAGTCCTTGAGTCCAGACAGTGTGCTGTGAAAAGTAACCTGTGTCTCTCTCTAGATGCGTGGAGAGTTCCGCTGAAAGTGTCACCGGAGCTGCTCATGGTATGTTGGCTGTTACTGTGCTGTTCGGATGCAGCAGGGAATTTGAGGGTTTGTGTTTGTTAATTAAAACTCTTCTCGGGCTGGAGATTTAGCTCAGTGGTCCCAGCACCTGCCTCACAAGCGCAAGGTCCTGAGTTCGATCCCCCGGTAAACACATACAATGCTGGGCGTGGTGACTCATGCCCACCAGCAATCAACCAGCCATCAATACCACATACCACAGTGCGGGGCATGGTGGCTCACGCCTGTCATCCCAGCACTCGGGGGGCAGAAGCAGGAGGATTGCCGAGTTCAAGGCTTGCCTGGGCTCCATAGTGAGCTCAGGGCCAGCCTGAACTACAAAGCGAGACCCTGTCTCAGAAACAAAAATCAAAAAACTATCTTCTCACGGGCCTTGAGGAGCTCCAGTGAAGGCTGCTCTCATGGCACAGTGCCTAGCGGCGCCCGGACTGGCTTCCTCCGTTCTGTGGCACTGCAGGTCTCGTTCACACCTGTCTGCCGAGCGCCCCTCGCTTAGGGAGCTGCGCAGCTGCTTCAGGGCTGGGGC
>PVIC010036764.1:0-18412 GCA_004025085.1 Thryonomys swinderianus
ACTGCAGCCTGGTTAGATAGATCAAGAAGTGGTGGGGATAGAGCTAATGGGACTTGGGTGAGGGGTGTTTGGCCTGCTATGCGACCAAGGGGGAACCTCAGCATCCCTCAACAACCACGTTGGGCACCTAGATGCACAGGAGTCAGGGATGATACCCTGCCCCCGTGGACAGGATGTCAAGCATATAAGGCGGCATGGGCTGTTAAAGGGTATTTTACCTTTTTCTCCCTATATTAGTACTTCCTTTAATGCCACTTCTGCCGGACATAATTGGACACATCAAAACCCTAATATGCAGACACACTAATCCCTTTGACCAATGGGTCTTGTGTGGCGTTAATGGAAGTTGCTCAGATCTGACTCCCCTAGTTATGTTAAAAGGGGGTGCCATGGGAAATGCTCCTTTTATATGGAATGCTAGCAACACTTTTGAAACCACCACTCAGCTGAATGCTTTGGGCAAGAATACATCCTTTGGTCCTACCCCCATATGCGTGTGGCCCCCGTCTGTATTCCTGTTAAGTAATGCTAGTTATGAAGGAGGAGGATCTTTAAATTGTAGTGGGCATGTATGTTTTTATTCTCTTTGCTGAGATGCGCAGAACTTTATTACGGCTGTGGCTATGCGCATGCCCAGATATGTGCCTGTTCCTGTTGAAGCCCCTAACGCCATGACCTTATTCAGACACCGAAGGGATTTTGGCCTTACAGCTGCGATTGTTGCCGCCATCACTATTGCTGCTGCGGGCGCCGCTGCTTCTGCTGTAGCTATGTCCGCCACGGTGCAAACCGTGGCCGCATTAAATAGTTTGTCAGCTAGTGTGGCCGAAGCTTTGGACCTATAGCTGGAGGTTGGCTCCCACCTAAGAGGAGGGCTAATGCTTGTTAATCAGAGGATTGACCTGGTACAGGAACAGGTGGATACTCTTTGGCAAATTACTCAGTTAGGGTGCGAGTGGAGGATGCCAGGATTGTGTGTGACCTCGGTTCAGTATGTTAATTACACCCGTGCCGCTAATCTGTCCCGGCAGTTGTCTTAACATCTTCTAGGAAATTGGTCACACCACTTTGAAGAGACCATGAGAGACCTTCGGCTGGCCATTGTACATGTGAGCTCTACTTGGGTCGACCTCTCAGTGGCAAGAGGACTGTCTTCCTGGATCCGTGCTGCCATGAATCACCAGAAAGAGTGGGCGGGCATGGGGGCTATGGCAGGTCTTTTAGTGCTGGTCTCCTTGGCGGGACTGTGGTGCATATGCAAAATGAGGTCTACTCAAAGGCATAACACAGCCATGATAGTTCAGGCATTTGCTGCCATGGAAGAAGGACTTTCCCCACAAGCGTGGCTCGCGGCCATGAAAGAATAATCATCTGTCACGTTCAGGCTGCCAGGCAAAGCACTGCACTCCGAGTTAGCTCCAGGAGTGAGCGACTCTGAGAAGAGCACGTCTGATTGATGCAGGTTGATACCGCCCTTTCCCCCAATCTCCCAATGTTCTCCTGCCCCTGGAAAAAATGGTATCAGACAGTTGTTCTGTCTTCTCTCGCTGGGGATCAGACCTCTACTCTTGCTTGTTTCATGTAAAAGTTAAAAAAGGGGGAACTGTGGAGAGCTGCGATGTACCGCGCCTTAAAGATGGTGCCGGTTTCCGCCTTCCGCCAGTCTGCTGGCAAGCGCTCTCCATGGTAAACAAGTCCTTAATTGGCTGTGCTTGCTTCAGGTGCCTGTTTCTGCATTAGAGTAGCCTATCTGCTTTGCCCACATGGCCCACTGAGGTTGGCTGACCTAAGGGTACTTAAGCTTGTGGGCGTTGCTCCCCGGGGTCAGTCAGAAGATGTTTCAAGGTTCCTGAATAAACTGCTTGAGGAAGAACTCTCATGGGGTCATGTCTTCCTTGCTGGTCGAGGCGGACGCGACAGCAGATAGCAGAGGGTTTACTTTTTTGTTTGTTTTTATAATGCCAAACATTGGGAGGCCAGTGCAAGAAGTTATACTGGTGTTGTGGGATAAATCGTGTCATATCTAATGCTCATCTTCCCTTGCCCCAAATTCATATATTAAAGTGCTAATCCCTGCTACTTCAGAATGTGACTGAATTTGGAGAGTCTCTAAAGGAGTAATTAAGTTAATGTCAGATTATTTGGGTGGGCCCTTGTCCAGTCCACTATGACTGACATCTTTATCAAAAGAGGAAATTTGGACACAGATGCAAACACAGAGATCATGTGAATACCTAGGGAGAGAACAGTGAAAGTGAACAAGGAATGTCTCTAATCCTGCCAACATCTTGATCATGAACTTTCAGTCTTTAGAATTGTGAGACAATGTATTTCTATTGTTTGAGTCACCCTGTCCTTGTTATGGCAGTCCTTGCAAACTAATACAGCCAGTTTAGTTATTGTGGTGGCTATGATGGTAGGGTCTCTAATGGGTAACTGTGCACATCACCATGCATGATTGGTATCTCTTTTAGAAGCATGAACCAGTAAGTGTGGAGTTCTTTCTTATCTTGACTCTTCTATAAGCTTCATCTGGTTTCACCTGTAAGCTCTGCTATATCATGCTACAGGATCTCATAGCCCAGGGTGGGAAAAACATTGTGTGCTGGAGGCTTGGTTCTCAATGTGGTCGTGTTGGGATGTAGGATCTTTAAGAGGCAGAGCCTGGTGAAAGATCCTTGGGTTAATTGAGGTAATGCCTTGGAAGGGGTTAAAGTAGTTCTCATGGGGTTTCTGTGCTCTCACAAGCTGTTATAAGAGCAAGCTCAACTCCTGAAATCACAAATTTCCTGTTTTGTGCGGTGATTTTATCTTCTCACTTGTCCTCCCAACATTGCCACATACCATGATGTAAAACAGCCATAGGATGCCCTTGCCACAGCCGTGCTATTTGGACTTTTTTATCATCCAAAATTGTGAAACAGTAGACTTCCTTTTTTCAGAAAGTTAGGGCCACCTCAGGTATTTTGCAACAATAATAAAAAGCAGATTTAACAGGTGTGCTTTTTTCTAAGGGAACAGCTGCATTTTCTCTTGGATTAAACCAGAAGCAAAACAAGTGAAGTTCTGTTAGGGTTCCCTTGGGAGAAAGATGATTCTCATTTGAGCTCTGCATGTAGCCAGGCTATTATTTTATTTTTAGCAATTCTTTTTTTTTTTTTTTTTTTTTTTTTTTTTTTTTTTTTTTTTTTTTTTTTTTTTTTTTTTTTTTTTGAGACAGGGTCTCGCTTTGTAGTTCACGCTGGGCCTGAGCTCACTATGTAGCCCAGGCAAGCCTCAAACTCAGCAATCCTCCTGTCTCTGCCTCCCGAGTGCTGGGATTACAGGCGTGAGCCACCACGCCCGGCACTGAGGTATGTGGTATTGATTGCTGGTTGGCGTGAGTCACCACGCCCAGCATTGTATGTGGTTACCAGGGATCAAACCCAGGGCCTTGTACTTGCGAGGGAGGCACTGGAACCACTGAGCTAAATCTCCGGCCCTTTCAGCAATTCTTTTAAGACTTTTTATAAGAGAAGATTTTTGAGAATGGTATAAATGAAGGTTACATTTTTATTATATAAAAACAAAATGTGGGATGTACAGTTGAGGGATTAAAATACTAATTAGAAATTCAAGGAACTCTTCATACTCTTAGAAGCACTCATTTAAACCGGCAGTAGAAATCGATGAGTCTTTATTTTGGGCTGCCTGACCGGACTTCAGTGTTACCTAAGTTCAATAAAAAAAGAGCATCTGTTTTTGAAAATAGAAACCCAGTGCTTGATATCCACTCTTTGTTTTTAAGGCTCTCTTAAATCAAGAGATGCAGAGCCATTAGGTGTCAAAAATCCCAGTTAAACCAGAAACTGAGTTTTGTTCTGTTTTATTGATAATGTGTCTTTTATTTTTATACAGCAACCTCACAGCAAAAGTTCCAATAAAAAGACATAACATTTATTGAGCATGCAACAATATGCTCTGAACTGTCAAGTGTTCTGCACACTTTGTATCGTTGTGTGCATTGCACATATTACATCACTGAAGCCCAGAAGGATGTTTTTCCTGTTTTACAGAGAAGGAAATAAGGTTCAGAGAGGTTAAATCTGCTCACACAATTATTTTGCAATAGGCAGAGCCAAGTGTACTCAGCTCAGAGCTCTAGCACCTCACCACTTGAATTCCTCACAGGGTCAATTTGTTCCTTTTAATCAAATCTGTAAGTTACTGGCTTTGAAGATGCCAAGTTCAGTGGATATTTCTAAGGTCGGAAGGTGAAGAAGGCTTGTCCTTGTTATGTTCTTGCTGTTCTTTTATTAGTGTTGTTGTCTGTCTTGAGTCCAGCTTCTGGATATTTCTGACAATTTATAAGAATGAGGCAAAATGCCACTGTAGGCAAATACGGATTCTGGGGCTAAATACACCCATGCTCACACCCTCCCTCTGCCACTTCCCAAACCTGTTACTGTAATCCAGCCCCTTAATCTCTGTGAGTCACTGTTTCCTCATTTACAAAATAGCTAGTACCATTTGCCTTATGGGATTATAGTCAGGACAAGAGATATTTAGTGTGATGATTGTATGAGGTATTTTGTACGTGATTGGCACTTAATAGGTTGTAACTAGTGACTAGCATTTATGCACCAGGGACTCTTGTTCTTTTATGTGAGTCATACCATCAAATGTATCTGAGATATCTGGGAAGAAGCAAAATGAGAAAACCACCATTGGAATGCATTGTGATTGTTATTCTTAATATTTTACTCCAGCAAACTGCATAAAAGTTATTTTATGCCTATGTTCTATTTGGAAAACAATATAAAACTTTGAACAGACAACAGTGCATGATGGCACAGTGCTTACCAAAGCACTGTATGCTTTTCTGATAAAGATATAACTTTATTGCCCTCTATGTACTCTCTTGGTTAATACAGTAAGCAAATGGGAGATAATTTGAAATACTTTTACCTCCATTTATAGTGTCAGGACATACAACTTAGCTTTAAAAATGCAAAAGATTCATTGCCATGGAAGGCATTGTGTGTGGCTATAAGTACATTTTTAAAACTATCACCTGTATAATGCTGAGAGAGATCATGTTCTAATGCCTTTTGCCTTTGTAGAAATGAAGTAGAATGTTCTTACCAACTGAGTTCATGCAGCAGCTAGCCAATTCAAAGGTGTGTGTGTGTATGCACATGCAGAGGATGCCAGCTTTTGTGACTTCCTCTACAAGGACTTTTAGAAGTAAGGAGTTAAAAACTAGGTTGTTTGGGCTAAAAATTTGTCTTTAAATATCCTGTTTGGGGAAGAATGAGCTGGTTTGGTAATAAAAATATGAAAATTAATCTTTGGATTGAATTTTTGCAGTAGAACATGCTGGCAGAATTGTTGAGACACAAGCCACAAATATGCCAACACATCTTGGTGAGGATGGGGCTTTTTGTTATACTAAGATGCTGTACTTAAGCAGCAGCTGCTTCTGCTGAGACAGAGTATAAAGTAGATGCATAGGTGTGCTTGAGGAGGTAACAGGAGCAGTGAGGAGAATGTTGGGCTAGGAGATACAGCTTCTAGGCCTGCCTGTGCCTTGTGCTTGATCTTGGACATGCCTTGTGGTGCTTCTGACTCATGACTGCTATGTAAACTGTTTGGGCTTCATAAGATACTCACTACCTTCCATTCTATGTAATTTTCTAGAGTACATATGCATACATAATCATGTATCAAATTAATTAGGGCACATTTGTGTGACTTACAAAACATGTTTCCAAAACACTTTCATATTTATAATCTAATTTCTAACCCTCTCACAAACCTGTGAGATAGAAAGGGTAAATATTTTTGTTCCACTTGACATATTAGAAAACTTAAGCAAATAGAGATTAAGTTAATGGCAGAGTCTAGGTCTCTTGACTCTCATTTCTGAGCTCCTACACTAAATTAAACTGGATTAGTCTTTTGGGAGAAGTGTGAAAGGGTATGCAACTGGATTCTTTATGAAAAAAAATAACTTGATAAATTATATTAAATTACTACAGGAGTAGATAAAAAACAAAGTTCTATTTCCCTTGTTGAGAATTTGCCTTTGAATCCCACTGTGAAATGGATTAGAATGTTTTGTTAGGATGTAAGCAATATACAAACCCAGAAAAGGTACATCTCATATTCTTTTAAATAGATAATTTCTCTTGGGACTTCTTTACATTCTGAAAATTCACTTTATTGTTGCATTCTAAGGTTTGTGGCTTTAAATGCCACAGCATATGATTCTAACTTTTATTGGTGATATTTGTGGTTATCACTTTCTACTGTCATCCTCTCCTATTTCCTTTGTTTTGTTACATAGATTCTATTTGATTTATGAATGAGGGCTTTTTGATTCTTCAAGATATATTTCGGTGAATTGGTTCAATAACTTGTTATTGAAAAGCAAATCCATCAGGGACATATTTGCCTATTTCCTCTAAAGAGAAATGTCTTTTAGAAACCAACTCTTTACTCATCAGTCATGCCACATTTTTGTTTTCTGTGGACATATCCACGTTTTCTAAAAAGCCATCTTCAAGAATTTTTCTAATCTTGGAAAATTAAACAATTATCTTAATCTGCAAAGTAATATGCATAATATGATTCAGAAGGCTTTTGGTGCAGATGTAGAGTAAGTTGGTGCATGAGATTGAAAGAAGATTAAAAAAAAGAAAGGAGTTCGAATTTAGAGATTCCAATTTATGTCACAACTTTGGTGGTCTCATTTCTCAGCCAAGTCCTCTCCCCTCTTTCCTATGAGTATTCTTGATGAAACTTTGGAGTCACGCACTTGACCTTGAGAGTTACGTTTGAGGCATCATTCAAGCCAAACCCTGGTTTCATGGAGTCTAAGGTTTTGTTGGAGTAGTTTTTAGTTCATTTGCATGACTATGAAGGCTTAGAGGGTCAAACATTGGAAATTACAGTGAAGAACTGCTGCATCTCCTACATTTGCTTTACTTCTCAGCCACACATTTATCACTGGGTGCCTTTTTTGTTATGTTTGTCTTTCTTGGCTCTAACATGGAAGATTCAATGAGACAAAGGAAAATTTTTGTGTTCTGTCTGCTTTCTACATTATTCATATTCAGTGATCATATTCAGTTGGACTCTTCCATGTGGTAGACAAACAATATTACCTTTTCTCTCTGAAAATATAGTTTTATGCAGCTGTTTAGTTTTCTACCGAGGTGTTTGGCATCTGTCTTTTCAGCTGGTTTTCTACCAGAAACATCTGAACAGCTTTGAAAAATAAAACCTTCAGTCCATATCTTGGAGGTGAGACTCTGAGGAGTGTTGTTTCAAAGCCGCATTAGTGAGTCCGATGATCAGCCAGGTTTGGAATCCATCACTCCAAAGCATGTGTGTCTAAGTCCTCAAGAAAGCCTCAGTGCTGGATGACTTGGTAGTTGGAGTCACAGGACTCAGTATGTAGTTATACATGTGGCTATGGTTTATTATAGAGAAAGTATCTACAACAAAATCAGAAAAAGGAAAAGGAAAGGAAGTGAAGTTCTGAGGAAACAGAGCATGAAGTTCCAAGAACCTTCTCCCTGCAGCATCACTGAGTAGGTTTTTAATTTCTGCAGCACAAGACAACATGTATGAGTCGATGTCTGCCAAGAAGCTCACTAGAACTCAGTGCCCAAAATTTTATTGATGGTGCTGTCCAGCAACAAAATACCAAAATTCCAGACTCCAAGAAGGAAAGCTGGTGTTCAGTATAAACCACCTCATTTGTCCAAATAACTTAGGCACGTTAGGCCACTCTATCATTTAGGGAATGATGGGAACCTTCTCCCACATTCAGGTTCCCAGGTGCCAGTCAGGGGCCAAACTTACAAAATGTCTATGGATAGCAGTCCCCAACCTACGATATTATCATTTTTCCTACACAATTCTTTATAAAAGGTAAAATATGGCTTTTTAGCTTCAAAGTATGTTAACTACATTTCTGTATTGGGTAGGAAGAGAAACTTCTGATGAATATGGAATGATAAAATGATAAAATATATAATCCTATTTCTTAATAGTAACAAAAATTCACCTGGCCTTACTTGAGTAAAAGCATGCCATGAATAATGAATATGGACCACTTAACTCTCCAAGACCTTTTGGCAATTGGTGCTAGTCTTCATTTTATCAAGAAGTAAGTGGCATGCTTGAAAATTCCTTTAGCGTCAAAGATCACAGAGACAATTGAAAAACATATTATTACTAACTTATTTTAATGCTCCACTTCCTTTTCCAGATTTCCAAATGGAATCTGTTTTCCTCTAATTTGTGGAACGGCATGATTAACAATAATGATAAAAGATGGTTAAGCACATCCAAGCCACTGAAAGTTGTGCATCACATGATTCTCTTTCAAATCCGCAAGAAGAAATGAATTTTTTTTTTTTTTGAGACAGGGTCTTGCTTTGTAGTTCAGGCTGGCCCTGAGCTCACTATGTACCCTAGGCAAGTTTTGAACTCAGCAATCCTCCTGTCTCTTTCTCCCGAGTGCTGAGTGCTGGGATTACAGGCGTGAGCTACCACGCCCAACACTGTGGTATGTGGTATTGATTGCTGGTGGGCGTGAGTCATCACGCCCAGCATTGTATGCGGTTAACCAGGGATCGAACTCAGGACCTTGCGCTTGCAAGGCAGGCACTGAAACCGCTGAGCTAAATCTCCGGCCCAGAAATGAATATTTTGAAACTAAATTTCTTGAGCTACTGGGAATATTCTTACACACTCATTTGTATGTTAGAAATATTTTTACAGTACTTTAACCTTCTGCATCCACTAACATCTGTTTATATCTACAGCCTCCTAAAGTTACCTGGTAGAGTGATCTGGTTTTAGGAACATGGATGATAAAATCAGAAGGAAGACATTTCCTCGGGGAATTTCCAGATAGAGGATCTGAACATTTCTTTATTCACCTTGTATGTTTTCTCTGTTCTAAACAATTTGACTTTTTCCTGGGTTCATTTATACGTATTTACATTTACTCAGTTCACTGATTCAGATGAATTGATGTGTAATCAGTGAAACAGCATGTTCTTGGTACAAAACCTTTCTTGAACCTAGTAGTGATGCCTTCCTTCTCCAAGTTCAAAGCCTCCTTCTTTTTGGAGGTTTCCTTTGTTCTAATCACCTCTGTCATTTTTCTTTCTTTTCCCTTTTCCATATATCTTTTTAAAATTGGCTGTATATTCTTCAAAATTGGTCCAAATGATTTTTTGGCCCAAATATATTACACTCTGTTATATATCTAAATTCCTTATAAAAACTAAATTATATATAATTGTATATTTTAAAATCATAAATTGTATATTTTAAAAATTTAAAAATAGATAAAACAAGCATTTAATTTGATCTTTGTTGGTGTCATTGATATGATATAAATTACATTGGTAATGTATTAGAGCATAATTCTATATATGTTGAGTACATTTTTTTAAATGTATGTTTTAAAAAGCAATGATCTTTGGCAGTAAATGTATTGTGGAGAGATGAAAACTCACTTTGGGCCAGCAGCTAAGAAAAGTGGCTCTACATGTGTAAGATAATATACAACATTGAGTACAGACCTTTTTTTTTTTTTTCCTTTTTGAGACAGGGTCTCACTTTGTAGTTCAGGCTGGCTCTGAGCTCACTATGTAGGCCAGGCAAGCCTCAAACTCAGCAATCCTCCTGCCTCTGCCTCCCAAGTGCTGGGATTACAGGCGTGAGCCACCATGCCCGGCTTGACCATGTTTTGATCACGGGTGTTGAACGCCCATATACGCATCACTATACTTGTCACTTTACTTGCCTGGCAATGAAACCCCCTATAGTACCCTTTTGCTAATGGCATTTTCCTGCATTGTTGAGTCATTTTTTTTTTTTTCTTTTTGGAGACAGGGTCTTGCTTTGTAGTTCAGGCTGACCCTGAGCTCACTATGGTGCCCAGGCAAGCCGCCGCGAACTCAGCAATCCTCCTCTCTCTACCTCCCGAGTGCTGGGATTACAGGTGTGAGCCACCATGTCCAGCATTGTGGTATGTGGTGTTGATTGTTGGTGGGCGTGTCTCCACACCCAGCATTATATGTGGTTACCGGGGATCGAACTCAGGTCCTTGCGCTTGTGAGGCAGGCACTGGAACCACTGAGCTAACCCTCTGGCCCTGTTGACTCATTTTTAACTTTTGGTCAAATATATTCTCAAGATCTTTTCTGCTATGCTCATTTTTCCCTCCCTTTCATTTGAAATGAAAATTTATTTACTTGTTTTTGAATGCCTTCTTATATTTGTGTAATTCCTTATATTGAGACTATTGCTATTCTGAATACCAAGGTAATTAAAAATTATATTTCCATTAGAATATTCTTGACCTCCACCTAGTTTTTTGTCCTTGGAAAATTTGATGGGGTTATAAATTTGAATAAAGTGAGTCCTGGGTAGGTAGGATATGTGGAACAAATCTACAATATTTAGGGGTTTTTACTGAGAACTGTAATGTAGTAGCCTGCATAAAAGCAGGGAGATAAAAAAAACAGTTTAAAGATTCTTTTCTCTCAAAAGCATTTTCTCACCCCATACCACTATCATTTACTAAAAGCAAAAAAGAACTCCACAATAATCCAGAATGTTTAGAAGAGAACCTGTTATATTTTTAACATTACCAGGCTCAGTTGTTTAACTGCAAGACAGTGGAGAGATACCAAAATAGATATCTCCTTTGTCTTTTGAATTTACTTTTTTCTGTACAGGAAATAAGAGTGAGTGAAGTGTGTGTGTGTGTGTGTGTGTGTGTGTGCGCGCGCTCGCGCGCACACACACACTGTCTGAGGTGAAGGGGACATGAGGATGGAGAAGTTTGCACATAACATATTTTTCCGAATGGGACATTATTAAGCATGTTACATAGGTGATCACATTATGTAATGGGTAGCTAATATGGCATATTTATTTCACAGTTTCATATCTTTATAGTTGTCCTTATATAATAGTTTAAATGAGGCTCATAGTATATATATTTTTAAAAATTCTTTAAAAATCACAAGTATAATTGAACCATTCAACCACATTCTACCTCTTTTAATCCCACTTCCCACTGGAAACACTGTGTTAAAAGATCATGTTATAAACCCATAGAAACTGAATTGTGACAAAAATAATCGCAAAAAAAACCAAAAGCATCTGGATACAGAAAGTTAAGGGAAAAAATGATCTTGCAAATCTTTGGATTATTTCTGAAAGTAAGGATAAACCTGGGCATTTATTTAAAAGGAAACAAAGAATTGAAGACAGTGAAATTCTTTAAAATTCGTATATTTTTTTGAGACAGGGTCTCGCTTTGTAGTTCAGGCTGGCCCTGAGCTCACTATGTAGCCCAGGCAAGTCTCAAACTAGCAATCCTCCTATCTCTGCCTCCTGAGTGCTGGGATTACAGGCATGAGCCACCATGCCCGGCTAAAATATTTTTTAAAATAAGGTTGAAAGGAAGCCTTTCCCTGGCACACTCACATGGTGCTTTTGGCTGAGGTTGGCTGTCAAGCAGAGGAACAGACACACTTGCAGTAGAGTGATTTTGCTAGACTGACAGGAAGGCAGCTCATAGGCAACCTGTGCCTAGGCTCTGAAACATGTCCCAATATGATTCAGAACATTCAGACTCAGGGCCAGTATTCTCCCCCTTGTGCAAGGTGAGCCACTCAAAGTAGTCCAGTTAGAAGGGCTGAGCATCTGAGCAAGGCCAAATCTACTTGAGTTAAACCACTGTTACCTGGGAACTGCTCCCCATTCTCTCATAAGCATCATTCCTGACCACTGTGGTACAAGCTCATCTTGGAAGAATGCAGGGAATTTGCTGCTAGTAAAATGTTTCTCCATGTTAGGGTATCAGAAATGACAAAGTAACAGAGGGCTCTCTGACTGCATCCACTGTGTGGTGCTTTTAGTACCTCACCAGTATGTGAGTAAGGGTAGTTAGAAAATGAGTGCGATCCGGTAAGTGTTCATGGCAATAGTTCTTATTAAGACTGATAGAGTAAGTGAAAATTTTTCTTTCATTTCCTTCTTGATGTGGGAAAGGATTTTGCATTGCTCACTCTTGATGTGTGCATAAAATAGCAAAAATAAACCCCACAGACCTTGCAGTCTTGGGAATCTATTATATATGAGAAACTAGGGATTTATGATTTAGAGTGATTATTGATCCACTAACTTTTTATTCATTTACATCTGACTTTTCAGTGATAGAACCGATCAGAACTTGTGGATAATTCTACTGTGGTGTTAAATCATGCTCCTTATTAAAAACTCATCACGGTATTGAGCTGAGTGCCAGTGAATTGATACAAACACCTTCCATTTTAATCAAAAACAAAAACTGGAAAATGTTGCTCCCTAAATAGGCAATAATGAATTCACAAGCACTGCTTAGTTTCACTAAATAGTTTGTACAAGTACTTTGAGAGGCTCATGTATGATTTAGAAATAATCCCTGGCATTCTCCTCATGTTTTATGTGAGGTAAATGCAGAGCAGGGAGTCACTGAGTAAATAGTCATCCTGAGTTGTTTTGTGACTCTGGATCAATGAGGATGTCCTTCATAAAGGTGACAGAGGAGTGGGCTGATGCTTCTATTAAAAACCCCTGGAATGCTAGAGACTTCTACTTAGAATTTCTAATGGTTGTGAATTCATTCTTTGTGAAAAAATGCTTTGATATTATTTTAGCCACTTGTAGCACTGTTAGGTTGTGATGTACATTTTCTCTAAAATATAATTTACATCACTACATTGTTATGTTAAAGGTCTATGGCATGCAAAAATCCAGCATCATTTCAAAAATACATGTAGTATGACCAGTAAAATACATTGGCTAACATAAAAATTAAAGGAAACAGGAGTTTGGAATATCGATCCACATTGCTGGGGTTTTGAATCGTGAAGTAGTCAACAATCCTGCCCATTTTTTCTCTGAAGACAAACTTGAACTTGTCACTGGTTTTCATTGTCAGGTCGCTGTAGTCGACGTTATCACCAGAAATTTCAATGGTGGCAAAGCTGATCTTCCGTTTAAAGCTAGAGATGGAGCTGTTGATGATGTTTGCAATGTTGAGTTCTTCTGCTTCTTTCATTTTCCCCTAATCCATAGATAACATCATTAGTTTGGAAGGCTTAACTTGCCAAAATAAGTATGTAATGAGCTAATGAAATGTTTGGAGGCCTAAGTATTGAATAATTAGGCTTAATAAAGGGTGGTATTGAGAATCTCAACAACAGCTGAGTAAGCCAGACTTACTAACAGAATCCTATTATCCTGTTTGTAAGTATCTGTCCATAAGGCATCAGCATATATGATGGGGAGGATAACCACTACTCCCCCCCTACATGTGCCAAGCAGGATGTTAAATAGCAAATACTCAGGCTATGAAGTTGGCTTTAATTTCACCTGGTCTCACTTTTGTAAAATTCGCTCACCTTAATCCTTTTAAGATTTTATTTCCTTGTCTGCACACTGGTGATGGTCTTAATACCTACCTCACGAGGCTGATGGAAAGAGTAAGTGATATAAATTATATAAAGCAACTAGTAGGTATCTGGTGATGTTCTATCTTGGTCCAGAGAGAGGGGAGTAACTGATTATGAGAGATAATAGAATCAGCTGTGTCTTGAAGTCGTTGCCTCACAAACAGGCATAGGGACATCCCTGGAATTCTAGGGAGTAGCCATTCTTCAGCACGTTGGAGGTGACATCATGTGAATGTGGAAAGTGTGATAAAATTGGAAAGGATGTGTTTTGGATTTTTTGCCAGGTTATTTACTAGGAATAGCTGTTGGGTGAATGATCTCATTTGTCTGAGTGGCCGATTTCTTCATAGTAAAATGAATATGATAACTGTACCCATTTCATTCTGTTATTGGGTGAACTAAAAGAGATATTGGTAGATATTTAGGACCCAGTATCTATTTTGGTCCACCAACTGTTCTACAAATATCAAGATAAGAGCTTCTTAGAGTCTTCAGTAGAGAGTCCTAGTAGTTCTCCAAGTACCCATTTGGCAATCTAGCAACTATAGATTTGGAGTGTAATTAAACTTCCTTCTTCCTAAGGGAAGCCTATATGGAGTAAATAAATAAAATCTGTATTCTTTGGCTGATACACATTTCATATGCCTTTGGTGCATGGGTAATAAGACTGTGAAACACTGTTCAGAATAGACCAACACAAGGAAAAGCAACTGATTCTTTGGGCCATTGTGACCCCTCCTTTCCTCGCTATTAGACCCAGTGTGGCTCTAGTACATTGCTAAAACTGGAAACCTATTATGCATCAGGTTCCTATGATTTTCTTGCTGGCTAGCTTGAACTTTATTTAGCATGCTGATATCTATCAAATTTGGCTTCCAAATAACCCAGGGTTCCATAGGGTTATAAAGAGTCCTGATTAAGAGGATAGATCATGCATCCCTAGATAAGGGGAATAAAATGTCAGGGTTTGGAGCCAAGAAGTTTTATGCTGGAATCCCAGCTGTATCTCTTAATATTTGTATCTCTGGGATAAGTTTTTCACCCTTTTTGTTTCTCAAATTCTATAACTGTGAAAATGGAAATAACTTCACTGTGTTCTTATGAACACTTAAAATGGATATAATATTTGGAACAGGATTGTTACTGTGTTTGGTGCATATAAATGCCCAATAAATAACAACCACCACTTTGTTCAGAGAGCTGGACCATGGTACTTCACTCTTAAATAATGAGAATCTCTTCCAAGCAAAGAAATGTGCTAGTTAAGAAACTTTATGGAATTTAATTTTCTTCATACGGTGTTAGGTAAATCACTACTTATATAATAAAGTATATAAGAATGTAACAAAAGAATTAAATACGAATTACATATTAATCTGAAACTTGTAAACAGCTGATCATGTTTGATTTGATATTGGATTTTTCATGGATACTTCTAGTGGTTATAATTCTATGTAGATAACAATTATTTTCTGCCAGACAATTAAATGTATTGATCTTAATTGTATTTGGTGAAAAGAATGATCTTTTTCAAGGGGTACCACGGCTTCTAGCCTTGCCCACTGAACAAAGGTGAGACTCACTGGGACACAGTGAATCACTGAGAGACAGCAAGCATGTTTAGCACCTAGCACAAGTGATGGATGACAGACAAGGTCCTCAAGATTCTTACCCTATCTTTGGCTGCCATCTGCTGTAAGGAGCTGTAGTGAGCAACTGCATATTCCAGTAAAGCCCCAAACACGAAGCTAAAGCAGATCCCCAGGTACACGTCAATGGCTTTTATGAAGCAGTTGGTGTTGGGAAGAGATGTGCGGGAGCCAATCATCAGTGTAGTCATTGATAACACGGTGGTCACTCCTGGTGAGACAGGCAGGAAACATGTGCATACTGTGGTCAGTCAACCCTTCTCCACTACCTGCCAAAGTGTGTTCATTCTGAGTTTGACAAGACTAGGACAGCACTCAAAGATGGAAAATCTCTCATTTTGAAATAATCAGTGAACTTCTAGAACAAAGACTGATTGTTCATTTTGTGTAGATATGAGCAATGCAGTTTTCTAAATGGTTAATCTTCAATCTTCTCCTTCGAGGAGTGGTCAGTAGAGGAAACAACAGATAATGGACCATACATTTACAGTTCTCCTTTATGTGCCATGGTTAAACAAAGTTTAAAATGGATTACTTGTAAAGTAGTTCCTCTTTCCCTCTCTGCAAAAGAATCTCTCAAGAAACTAACTCGTGGAATCCTTTGGTATAAAGAAAAGAGAAAACAAGTACTGCTAAACCAGGTGGCAGGAATTTATATTTGAGCTGCTTACCAATGCAGGTTCTTGCAGGAACTGAGTCCAGGGAGATCCAAAATGAAATCCAGGATAACACCACCAGGAAAGTGGAAGGAACATAGGTTTCCAAAATGAAATACAGGACATTCCTCCGAAGCTCAAATTGCAAGACCAATCGTGTATAATTTCCTGATAGCGAAACACAAGAAATACAAAATCATGCCTGTTCATGCAGTGGAATAGTTTACTTATGGTATGTTTAACTGTACTATATTCTTATTAAACCCTCTTATTCCTCCAAAATTTAGTTAAGTAGGAACTGTCTTTATGTTTCCACAAATGATCTTGCTGTTGTATGGTATGGGATTTACAGAGTGCTGCCCTTCACCTATGTTCTTCTTTTCGTGGCTTTTTCTATCATAAGATTACCACAGCCTTGTCCATGTTTTTCTTTGACATCTGGCCTGCTAGACTCTGAGCCCCACCCATGAGGACAAGCCTAATGTCTTACAGTTCTACACTCACAAACTAATTGTTTAATAAATATCTATTTAATGAAGAGTATATCTGAGACTCTTCATTTTTCAAGATCAGTATGGAATGGACCTAATAGACATAGATATCCTAGATGTGAATAATATAAGCAATAGAGATATATTACTACTATAATTCTGTATGACAGTTAGGCTGCTATAGCACAAAGCTCTGCTGCCACACTGCTTCTGTGAGGGAGATGAGCACTGGGAACAGACTGAATCGTCAAGGCCCCTGTCAGGGTGGGTGGAACAGTGAAGGGTTATCCTCTGGGAACAGGAGCCTGGCACAGGGAAAAGTAGATGGAGCAGGTATGTCATTAAATATCTACAGAAAGAAACATTTCTGGAGAAATATCAAAGACTTTGATGGGACTCTAGAGATCATTTATTATTTTACTTTACTGGTGAAGAAATGGAAGCACAGAAAGTTTTAGTGACTTAAATAAGGACTTGTAGTTGATGTTAGAGCCAAGATTAAAAACTCTGTCTTTTGCTGTTTGGTCCAGAGACGTTTCACTAGTCTATACTTCATTTTATTCCTTCAATTTTAAAAGTTAGTTTTAAGACAGACATGGTGGATCATGTTTGTAATGTCAGAACGCAAGAGGCTGAAGCAGGAGGATTTCTGTGTGTTCAAGGCCAACCTGAATTATGCAACAAGACTGTTTAACAGTCAGTTTTGTAGAAAACACTTAAACTGATATTTGATTAAATAATGACTTTCTTTTGTATCTAAAGTAGGTACGCAATTAAATAATTTGGAAATCTCAAGCCTTTTTTGTTATAAATCCATATTGGGAATTCAGATTTGATAAATGATGACAACATAAACCCAATTTACAAGCCTGTTTTTTAAAAAATAAAAGTATGTTCATTCATCCATCCACTATAGAAGTAATATATACTAATTGCTTAAGTTTGGTGGAAAATAACCAAAAGAAAAACAACCATATTTCTTTCCATTTTTTTAAATGGATACCCTTCAGTTTCTAATTTTTATGTCATGAATATGTCTTGGAATATATATGAACTTCAATGTTTTCTAGAATCAACTGAATTACATAATAACTTTTCAGGGTAAAAATATGGGTGAGAATAAGCATTCTTCAAATATTATCATGATAAATGGGAAGAAAATGCCAATAGCTTATCTGTGAAACCATATTGTTTAGAAAATACGTATCCACACCCACCAAAGATTAAAAGATCTGAGTACAAGAAATGATGTGAACAAATAATTCTTCTTGCCAAGTTTGTAATAATTAAGTGTTCATGCTCCTGTTAGGTATTACTGCTGCCTTCCTTGTTCATGAGCTCTATTCTTGGATTCCAAAGTAACAGAGAGCCAGTGTGTTAGGTAAGAATGTGAGTAAATTTTGTGCAAGAAGCGGTGTAGAATCTGAACAGGTAAACAGTGCCAGGCTTCAGAGCTGTCCCAGAATTCTGCCCTTGGCGGATCATTTTGATCTTAGGAGTAGAATAGGAAGGACAGACCTAGACCTTACCCTCCACTCTCTCCCACTGAGGTCCTGTTGGACTCCAAAAAGGTAAAGTGAAGATATATTTCTGACTCAGAATGTGATCCGCCACCCTGGTTTAGTTGCTTTCATTTTGTACATTTTGTCACACAAGTTACCTGTCTCTTGCTGTGACCTGGTGACTAAGGTAAAGTAGCGTTGTATGGTGTACTGAGCAAGTCGCAGATTCTCCAGCCCACGCACAGAGTCATTTCCTCGCAGCCACATGAACTCCACATCATTTCCATCATAGCCCCCTGAGAACACAGCAGTGCCCTGGTCAGTGAAGGATGTTACAGATTGAATTGTTCAGGAAGATGATACAGTGCGGGTGTGGAGGTAGGGAGAGCTCTATCCTGTTAATGCCAAATGCAGAGATGATTCCATGTAAAACTTGGCATGAATTCTCAGGTGTAGCTATAGTATCTATGAATGAACTTGCCTTCCTGTTCCATTTACCATCAATTGAGAACTTGTTGTTTGCTAAATACTGTCTAAACCTGGTGGATAATGGGCCTTAGAAGTAGCCTTCTTCATTGTTTAAGTGATATTTATCAA
>PVIC010036765.1:0-18227 GCA_004025085.1 Thryonomys swinderianus
AAAAAAAAAAAAAAACGCTTCTGCACACCAAAGGAAATAACCAACGGAATGAAGAGACAACCTACAGAATGGGAAAATATTTTATGAGCACTAACATCTAGAATGTATAAAGAACTGAAGAAAAAAATTAGACCTCCCAAAATGAAAGACTCAACCAAAAAATGGGCAGGCAAATTGAATATACACTTCTCAGGAGTACAAATTGCCAACAGATACCTGAAAACATGTTCAGCATCTCTGGCCATTAGATAAATGTGAATGAAAGCATCTTATCTTTAATGTTGGACTTGTAAACTAAATTCATAATAGCATTCTTATCAATATCAAATGATTTTCCTAAGAATAAATTTCAGATGATTTTCCTGAGAATAAACCTTGATTTCATGAACTGTTTTGAAAAGATAAAACTATCATTGAAATTAACCAGTGTCTTCTTTCAAGTATCTGAGGATTCTAACTTAAAAAAAAAATGCCTTAAGCAATTGTTTGGCAGCTCTTCTTTTTCTAATTCAGCCAACATGTAGACAACTATCAGTTCACTTTTTTGTATGTGCAGACCTGGAATAAAAATCAAATCTGGGCCAAGGATTTAGCTCAGTAATTCCGACGTCTGCCTGGCAGACACAAGGCCTGGAATTTGATTTCCAGTAACCACATACCACAGTGCTGGGCAGGTTGGCTCACACCTGTAATCCCAGCACTCAGGAGGCAGAAGCAGGAAGATTGCTGAGTTCGAGGCTGGCCTGGCCACATAGTGAGCTCAGGGCCAGCCTGAACTACAAAGCAAGACTGTCTCAAAACAACAAAACAAAACGAAAAACAGACAAAGCTAGAACAGCTCTTAGAAGAGCTGTTATTTGATCTTCAGCAGCTGCACAAGTGAATTCTTATTTGGGACTCCACCCTTCTTAAAACCATCTGATGTTTGTAGAAGAGCTTGGCCTATCTTCATATTTGTACCTGGTTTTCATGTGATCACTGATATCACCAGGACCCTCAGTGGTGGATCATAAATGCCAGCAAACTTTTTATACACGCTGTGGGTTCCTCAGCTTTCTTGATACATGGAAATTCAAGACTTAGGTTTTTTTTTTTTTTTTTGAGACAGGGTCTCACTGTGTAGTTCACGCTGGCCCTGAGCTCACTATGTAGCCCACGTAAGCCTGGAACTCAGCAATCCTCCTGCCTCTGCCTCCTGAGTGCTGGGATTACAGGCGTGAGCCACCAGGCCCAGCACTGTGGTATGTGGTAGTGTTTGCTGGTGGGTGTGAGTCATCATGCCCAGCATTGTGTGTGGTTACCAGGGATCGAACTCAGGACCTTGTGCTTGTTAGGCAGGCGCCGGAACCACTGAGCTAAATCTCTGGCCAGGACTTTGTTTTTCAATATTCACTGTTTCATGTTTTTTAATTCAGTTGCTTCTGAAAGTATTTGTTGCCAAACTTTAAAAAAGATAACAAGTAGTAAAACTGCAAATATATGCTATATTACAAGTGAAAAACTTTATAGTAAGAATATTCAGGTTATTCATTATATGCTGTATTAAAGGGCCAGTCAGTCTCTAAATCCCATTTATTTTACACAATGTTTGTGACGGCTTGTGTCTAGATGTTCCCCCAAGAACCTACAATGCTGAGAAGTAGGTCTTTTCAAAGGTGATTAGATCATGGGGACCATGTAGCTGACTCACTATTGGAAGGTCTGTTCAGGTGAGAGCGGGAAGGTCACTATGGGCCCGACCCTGAAGGGTATTTCTACCTTCCCGACTCCTCCCTTAGTTTTCTCTCTCTGTTTCCTATCTGCGTGCCATCTGCAGCTCTCCTCTGCCTCACCCCTCTGCAATGCTATCCTGTTTTAGAGCCTGATGACTATAGACCAAAATGTGAGCTAAAATAAACCTCTCCTTTTTTACATTGTGGATATCTGACTTTTTGTCCCAGCAGAGAAGAAGTAACCAAGCCCACACACCTTTACCTTTAATTTCCAGACCACACTGACCAGAGGCCTTGGTGACTGTGCATCTTTCGGACCACTGCCTGACCAAGACTCAACTGGCCAGCACACCACACGACCAGAGAGAACAGCGGGATAGAATCCACCTCCACCATCTTCTAGGGTCAAGAGTTACAGATATGCCATCTTTTTAGTGGCATATCTTGAATGGGTAGTATTAGTTCTCAAGCGCTCCAGCTTTTATCTAGAAAAGCTCAGTGAAGGGACAAATGGGGGTTGGAGATTTAGTTCAGTGGTTCCTGCACCTGCCTAGCAATTACAAGGTCCCTGGTTCCATCCGGTAGCCACTTACAACGATACCGGGTGTGGTGACTCATGCCCACAAACAATCAGTAGCACAGAGCACAGTGCTGGGCGTGGTGGCTCACGCCTGTCATCCCAGCACTCAGAAGGCAGAGGGAGGAGGATTGCTGAGTTTGAAGCTTTCCTGGGCACCATAGTGAGCTCAGGTCCAGCCTGAACCACAAAGCGAGACCCTGTCTTAAAAAAAAAAAAAAAAAAGATGACTGACCACTGGTTATCTTTCAGATCTGAGCATACGTTCAAGTGGGAGCCTTGTTTACTGCCTCATGATCTTACATATATTATAGACCAGACCAGTAGAAGCTGGGAAGTACAATGTGGACATCTACAACTTAATTTAATATATTCCAACAGTATTTTGTAGAAAAGTCAAATATCTGAGGCAAATGGTAAAATTGGATGGGATGCCAAGCGCGATCCTGGAAGAGTTTTAGGAGGAGCAGGTTACGGGAGCTCACTGGCTGTGAGTGCAGTGGGCATGTCATTACCTGGGTGCCCCACAGCAAGGGGAAAGGCGCCAGGAAGATTTTGGAGACTGGGAATACCTGCACAGAACCTGAAAAGATGGGTTGAGGAATGTGAAGTAAAGTTAAAAGCTTCTACACAACAAAATAATCCACAAAATGAGAAGGCAGCTTAAAAAACTTGCGACTGCTGAAGACTTGATATCCAATTGTATAGGGAATGCTTACACCTCCACAAGAAATGAACAAATAATCTGATCTAAAGTGAGCAGAGGAGTGGAGTCGACATTTTCCAAAGAAGACATACAGATGACCAATGTGTAAATGGAAAAAGTGCTCCACATCGCTACTTAGGGAAATGCAAATCAAAACCATAACGAGATAACATCCCACACAAGTTAGGATGGGTAGTGTCAAAAAAACAAGTATTTCCAAAGATGTGGAGGAAAAAGAACTCTTATGCACTGGGTAGGAATGTAAATTAGTTCAGCCATTATGGAAAAGAGTGTATGTTTCTCAAAAGTAAAAATAGAAACACCATATGATCCAATGTTCACACTCCTGACTATATATCCAAGCAAATAAAATCAGTATGTTCAAGAGATGGTTGCACTTCCATGTACACTACAGCATTATTCTCAATAACCAAGACAGGGAACCACTTAAATGTCCATCAATGGATAAATGAATGAAAAGAATGTAATGAATACACACAGTGTAAACTAGTCAGCCCTAAGAGAAAAGGAAATCACATAGTACATGACTACATGGATGGACCTGGAGGACAGTGAAATAAGAAGGACACATAACATATGTTCTCACATAAATGAAATAAGGGCAAATACCATATGTTCTCACATATATCATATGAGGAACCTAAAATAGCCAACCTCATAGAAACAAAATTGATTAGTGGCTATCACAGGGGTTGGGGATGAAGAGGTATTGGTTAAAGGTGTCAAAAAAAGTATCAGTTATGCCTTCTGAGTAAATTCTGGAGACCTGTGGTACAGCATAGTCCCTATAGTTAATAATATATATTTCAAAAGTTGCTAAAGAGTAAGTAGATCTCATGTTAACTGTTTTTATCACAAACAAAAATAGCAGCGTAGGAGAAAAACTTTTTGGGAGGGATAGATAGGTGTATAGAATAGATTGTTGTATTGTTTGATGGATATATACTTATCTCCAAACTCACCAAGTTGTATACATTAAATGTGTATACCATTTTCTATGCCAATCATACCTCAAAAAAGTAGTTTTTCTTAAGTATAAAAACAGTTTTTAAAATTACTCTATGTAAGCCTTTTATTTGTCTGATCTAATCCACACAAAAACTCTATATGTAGATAATACTATTCTCAATTTTTCCATCATAGGAAACTAATGTTTAGAGAATCTAAGGGAATTTAACCAGGCATAGTAGCACTTGACCATAACCTCAGCACTCAGGGAGGCTGAGACAAGAGATTGCAAGTTTGAGCCTATCCTGGGCAAGCTAGTGACTTAACAAGACCTCGTCTCAAAATAAAAGATGAAAGGAACTAACACTGTAGAAGCCCTGAGTTCAGTCCCCAGTACCAGCCAAAAAAAAAAAGACCAGGCGCTTGCCTGCGGTCGTCCACTTTGGAGTTGGTCGGCTGGACTCAAACACGGCTTGGTGGCTCCAGAGTCTGGCCATTCCAGGCCAGTCCCGAGCCTCGGGGAGCAGCTCCGCCCACCTGCCGCTCCCTCTCCCTGAAGGCCTCGTGGGCCGAGCAGCCTGTACTCACCTCGCTCCCTGCCTCTCGGCGCATCGTGCTTTTCACTGGCACATGAGTCTGACGTGTGGCTAAATACTGAGCCCCGTCTTCTGTAGGTTTCTTATGATGCTGCGGGTGCGCATTTGATCTATAAAGCAAAACTTTCAGCTTTAAGGTCAACCTACCGTTACTACAGATTTCTTATTACCCCTCACTTGGTGCTGAGCGTATGGGAAATTTTAACTTCGTTCACTTCCCTTTTGACCCTCGCCAGTTTTGGACTGTCCTCCCAAATTTGCTTTGTGGTTTCTTCATGCCTGGTGCTTTCATTTTAGCTGCTTGACCTTGCCTTATGCTTCCCCTTCTTGCCTTTCTCCTTCTGCCTCTAAATAACAGGCTCATTTCCTCCTAGACATTCAGGGTTGGGTAGGTCCAGGTGGACAGGCAGCTAGTTCTGGTCTGGACAGATCTAGCCACAACTTCATAGGACTGAAGTTCTGGAACTGTGTCAGGGCCCATGGTAACCATTAGCTTTGTGTGCATATTTAAATGAACTAAATCTAAAGTCCAATTCCTCAATAACCTAGTCACTTTTGAGGTGCTCAATGTCTGCACATGACTTGTGGATGGCACAACTTTGGAAGTTTTGTGTCATTGCCAAAGGTTCTATGGGAACAAGGCAGATAATTTAGGGTGAGGGTATGGAATAATTTAACAAAATCCAGGGCAAAACTGAGCAGCATAAGAAGTTTGGATAAATGACTCTTAGTTTGGCTTATTTACTATTCAGTGTAATATTAGAAAACTTACTAAGGATAAAATTACCTTGTCACAGTTATATAATCATTTGCCTACGCATCTGTGACTTCCAGCAGGTTTGTGAGCTCTTCCAGGAGGGTGAACTCCTGCACTTATAGATACATATGATGTAGAAAGAGCTCAAAATGCACAGAAGCTTAGAAACCTCTTTTAACTTTCTTTTTTACTAACAACAGCTATTAATCTCATAAATTATATTCTGAGATCTACCAAGTTTCTTCTTATTATTGATGTTATGTTTTCTGAGACTACAAAAGAAAGAAATAGTTCAAGAATGACATACAAATTCATTTGAATGAAAATATGACAAATCTGTGGTGGGCAACATAGAAAGAAAAAGCCAGAAAGAAAAGCCCTCTAAGTGACCTAAGCGGGATCCATGGAGTGAAGTGGCCCTCACTGGACTCTTGGGTGGAACTGGCAGGAGCCTGAACAGGGCATCATGACTTCTGGTGGTCACAGGTATGCTGTCTCGGCCTATCAACCTAAGGAAGGCGGTGCAGTCCTATGGAGAGTCAGCTTCCTGTCCTTTTCCTCTCTCTGGAAGCACTCTGTGCCAGGCCCTGGAATGCTTATCAGGGTCCTGCAGATCTCTGAAATGAGGTCGTCCAGGAAGTTGAATCCCTTTGACACAATTCTCTGCATCCTTGGCATTCGTTCCCATGGAGAAAGACCAGTGACCTTGTAGTGCTTCCTACAGGAATAAAACAGCTGTTCTGAAGCAGATGCCAAATGCAGGCCCCTGTGTAGATGTACACATCCTTCTCCAGCTGTCAGGACAGGACCAGTGGAAGGAGGTGTGCTCCACCCCCACCCTCTCAAGATGTAGCGGAAATGAGAGGAGATCTTTGTCCAACGCAGGGAATCAATCTCTGTCTCTGTCACTCTCTCCCTCTCTTTTACACACACACACACACACACACACGCTTCTATGCATGCACATTTGTCATGACACAACCCAGAAGTTTTTCCTCTTCAATTCATCTTAGTTGACAACTGGTTATACCAGTTCCAAGGACTCATTCTTTCCTGAAGAGGTGGGGGTGACTGATTTTTTGGAATGGAATTTCTCTATAGCTCTTAAGTCCATCTTTTCACCTACTCTTCTCAACTGTATGTGTACACCTTGCAGAGAGTTTTGTCCCGTAGGAATTCTGTGTGGCAAACCCCAAGAGTTGTGCCCCTTTTCCCACTCAGATCTTACTTCTTCAAAACTGTTTTGGCCCAACCTGTCTTTGCGCTTCTGAGAACCAAAAAAGTCTTTCCATGGTTCAGCAACTTTCTCTGTGAGGCTGAATTCACAAAGCACCTGGAAGTTTCTTGCTCTTGGGAACTGATTCTGGGAGACAGGCACATAAGACTCCTGTGACATGTTATTTATAAAGAGATTGTTCACATACGTTATCTGTGGCAGAATAACAAATTGACTAGTAAACTGTCTATCAGAAACCAAGGAAGGGATGATTTCTTGCTTCGCATGGGTGAATCAGGGAGGCAGGCAGGAAGTAACAGTGAAAATGGTGGGCATGGACTGGTTTGGGCTACCCTCATGTCCGCTTACTCTTCCTTCCCCTGTTTTCATTCAGCTATTGTAAAATCAAGGTCCAGGAGGAAAGCAGGGAGCTCAGTCACAGAGGTTGGTGAAGGAGCCAATTACAGAGGTGAGTGGGATCATCACTGTCTCAATCCATTCAGGCTACTAGAAGAAAACAATATAAACAGATCATACATATGTAAATACCATATCTTTTCTCTGGTATGAGAACCTGTAGTTGTAAATGAGTTTTAGAATGTATGATAGATTTTGTAAAATAGGAAATATGAAAAGGGAATGTGGTAGGGGAACGTAATGAGGGGAAAGAATAAATATGATTTGGAAAGAAAAAGAAATAACATATATATAAGGGGTGGGGGGTTGTGGGTGGGTAGACATATGGGTAAAAATGAGAATTAACTTCTGTCATATACTGGTACAAATTCCCCAATGTTGAGTTTGATTGTGAACTGTATTTAAAATGTACCAACAAAGAATCCAATAAAAAAAGAAAAAGAAAAAGAAAACAATAAGGGCCAGAGATTTAGCTCAGTGGTTTCAGTGGCCTGCCTAGTAGGCCCAAGGTCTCAGGTTTGATCCTGGTATCCACATACAACAAGATTGGGCCTAGTGACTCATGCCCACCAGCATCAGTACCACATACCACAATGCTGGGTGTGGTGGCTCCTGCCTGTCATTGCAGCACTCAGGAGGCAGAGGCAGGAGGATTGCTGAGTTCAAGGCTTGCCTGGGCTATATAGTGAGCTCAGAGCCAGCCTGAACTACAAAGCGAGATCCTGTCTCAAAAAAAAGAAAGCAAAGAAAACAATATAGATGAGGGGGCTTATAAACAAAATTTCTCACTGTTCTGGAAGTTGGAAGTCCAAGATTAAGGAACCAGAAGATTCAGTGCCTAGTGAAGGCCAACTTTCTCGAAGACCACCATCTTCGCACTCTAACTTCACATGCCAGAAGAGCAAGAGGTCCCCCTCGGGCCCTTTTATAATGACAGCAATCCTAGTCATCAGGGCTCTGAAAAACTCTGAACAGAGCAGACCCTGGAGAGAGGACTCATGGCGTATTCCTCGAGAGTAACACATTCACAGTTAGAACCACAGCAAGACTTGCTCTGATCTCTTGTGGGTGTCCCACGATCAAATTCAACCAAAGCCAGAGAATAAGAGAGCCGGGTGATGCAGTCTAAAGAGTTGTTCTGTTTGGGTGCAGAGCAGTACAGAGCAAAGGGGAGAGGCAGCTGGGCACAGGTGTTCGCCTCTTCAACCAGCACGGGTGCTCTGGGAGAGGACGACCCACGGAAGCACAGAAAGAAGTTCTAACTAGGCTCTTAGCAGCAGTGTCTCGTCTCTTCGGCTTGGTTCAGAACACACGATCCAATTCAGGACAATGCATCAAGATGATGATTTTTCTAGATATGTTTACTGGAGATGTCTGACTTATAAACTACTGGAGGAGGAATTTCTTTTCTTCCTACAATACGTGAATGAGCAAACACACAGTCACTAAGCTGCTTCCAGCCATTTTTGCAAACACAAAAGGAGTCAGCTCTAAGATGAAGTATCTTTGATGCCATTTTGGGGCCACGTTAGGCCATCTTATCATAGGGTTTTTCATTACCATGCCAATACCATCTTTTTTTGTTTGTTTGTTTGTTTGTTTGTTTGAGACAGGGTCTCACTTTGTAGTTCAGGCTGGCCCTGAGCTCATTATGTAGCCCAGGCAAGCCACAAAGTCAGCAATCCCCCTACCATCTTTTTAATATTTATATTGTTTCAAGTGGGGGTTTTTGCCTGCACCCAAAAGCTTTTTTTTCTTTTTGTGACAGGCAAAAAAAAAAAATGTATGTAGCCCAGACAAGCCTCCAACTCACAGCAATCCTCCTGCCTCTGCCTCCTGAGCTCTTCTTAATACAGCCACCAGATTGGGCTTGGAACCAAGGAACATTTCCTATTCCCTGCACCCCTAAAGGTAGAGAACCATAGGATGAGATAAGCTAAAGTTTGTTAAGAATCATAATAATGCCAATGATAGGGAGACTTAAGAACAGGGTTAAATCTAAAATACCTGAGAGAAGTTAGACACTGCAATCATAGTACCAAAGGTTCTACTTCTGGTATAGATAAGACTGGAAAAAAACGTGCATCAAGAGCAAAGGAAGAAGACTGAGTCATGATGGTGTCTGTCTGTTGGGCTAGGAAGGCTTTATGTACTTCTAGCAGACTGTTCTGAATGAGGTAATCACATTGCTCAACGAGCAAGAAACCACTTTCCCCATGTTCCTCAAGAACACCGAGCCATGTGCAGATTCTCAGTCTCATCCATCATGGCTCAGGCATGTGTCTCAGCCCCTGGATTCAGTCACAACCAAGCTGCCCTAGGGCAGAGTCAGGAGACTGAGGAGGGAATGTCCTCTGTGCATTTGAGCCATGTTGGGAATACTGAGGTCTATGGTACTAAGGTCCAGTGATGCCAGATATTACTCAATTTGTTATGAATTTTTTAAAAATCTGGTCTTTAATTATAAAATTAAAGTTGCTGTCCTAGAAGTGCTAGTGGTAATGAGGAAAAGAATAGTAATAATACTAGTTATGTTTATTGAGCACTTAACAGATGTCTGATACTAAGCCATGCAGTTCATGTGCACCGATTTTCTTTGTCTTAACCACATCCTTAGAGAAAATTATTTCTCCCAACAGGCCAATAAGGGAAATAGAAATCTCACCAGTTGAATTTTAAGTGCAAAGAGGGGTTTAGTCATTTGGCTTACTCACCTTCTTTAAAAAACTGAAACATTATATATACTCAAAAGAATATGTGTGAGGCCCAGAGATTTAGCTCAGTAGTTCCAGCACCTGCCTAGCAAGCACATGGTTCCTGGTTCAATCCCTGGTAACCACATACAACAATACCAGGCATGGTGACTCACACCTACCAGCAATCAGTACCACATACCATAATGCCAGGCGTGGTGGTTCAAACCTGTAATCCCAGCACTCGGGAGGCAGAGAAAGGAAGACTGCTGAGTTCAAGGCTTGCCTGGGCTACATAGTGAGCTCAGGGCTAGCCTAAACTACAAAGCGAGACCCTGCCTCTAAAAAAATCTAAAAAACAAACAAATTTTTGACAAATCAGATGGTTTTAAAAGTGAAATTTCTCTGATTTATGATTACTTTGCATGACAAATGACTCTATAAGGTTTCCTAATATTAAAGTAACCTTGATTATATGTTATCTCTTTGAGTTTACTTGTCAATGTGATTTGCAAATATTGTTGAATTGTTGCATTTATATTCATGAATGAGATTTTCTTTTTTAATACAAGCCTTGCCTAATTTTGATACATTATCTTTATAAAATTGAATTTGAATTGAATTAGCATGTTTCATCTTTCCTACCTCTTCCTTTTTTCCATTTCTTCTTAAGACTTTGTATGATCCTTGAATATTCATTTAAAACTTAAATGCTTTCATCATGGGAAGACAAAATATAAAACCACTGAGTGAATTTATTTTAAGGTTACAAGAATATTCAAGTTTTCTATTCTCAGGCTGGAGATTTAGCTCAGTGGTTCCAGTGCCTGTCTAGCAAGCGCAAGGTCCCTGGTTTGATCCCTGGTTACCACATATAACAACACAGGGTGTGATGACTCATGCCCACCAGCAATCAGTACCACATACCACAATGCTGGCTGTGGTGGCTCACGCCTATAATCCCAGCACTGGGGAGGCAGAGACGGGAGGATTGCTGAGTTTGAGGCTTGCCTGGTCTACATAGTCACTCAGGGCCAGCCTGAACTACAAAGCAAGACCCTGCCTCAGAAAAAGCAAAAACAAACAAAAAACAAGTTTTCTATTCTCAAACCAGTTCTTCACATTATACTCTTTTGGAACCTGTCAATTTTTTTCAGACACTCTTGGCAAGACATTTGTCCTGGACAGTGTGGTGTGCCACCCAGTACCCCAGACCCTGGGACAGAAGTCCCTGTTCCTGCTGGTGCCTGGGACGCTGGCAGCTGACAGCTCTCAACACAGCCCTCTGTGGTGCTGGCTTGTGGCCGGGAGAGCTGACTTCGCAAGATTAGGCCACTTCTGTTATATCATGTAGTCTTAGCCATCACCACATATGGCTCGGCTTGTTGTCTTCTAGTTTTGTTCTCCACACGGGCACATAGAGTAAGCCTTCAAACACTGACTCACCCCCCAGTGTTTTTCTGTCCTTTGAGAATAAATTCCAAGTCACTGAGTGGCCATGGTGTCCTCGAGTCTGTGACCCCTTTCATCCTTCAGATTCTATCTTTGACATTATTTGGCCCATTTTACTCCATGCACCTTTCTGCTCCTCTGGGGGCAGGTTTTGAGGTTTTTACACTTGTCTCATAAATGCCAGCATGGCACTCTCCCTCACTTCTTTAATGTCTTGCTTTGTTGTTACATTATCAGAGTCTTTCCTTCACCAAATGGTGTAAAATTCCACCCCACTAAGTCACTTACTCACCTAATCCGTCCCCTTATTTATTTTTCCTCCTATCATCACCATTGTTTGACATTTCTTTTGTTTGTCAGTTGTCTGTCTTTCACTATGAGAATATTAGCATATAAGGGGTTATATATTTTGTCCACAGCTTGATCTCCAGTGTCTAGAATTCAGTCTGACATATACTAAGACTTCAATAAACATTTAATGAGTGAATGGATGAATGACAAAATGAATGAATACAGGTTGACCGGAAGCTACAAATGCTGGGAGAAACTATCTCCCTATTTACTCAGATCCTTGATTCTGCCTCTGTGTACAGTGGGGTTCTCCTATTCATCATTATGTATCCTTTCTCTGAAGTCTTTGGTAGATATTTGGAAGGATAACTTACTCTTCAGAATTAAGATGAAGAAGACTTTTAACCTTTCAAGGGCTCAAAGTCCCATTTGTCTTCCTGATGAACAGATATTGGCAAACATTCTCAGAACAACTTTGGTTTTGCCACTCTTCAAAAATTCTAAGTTAATGACTCCTGTCTTTTCGTCTCCTGCCTCCCCTTCCCTCTTCCGCTCCCCTTTTCTCTTTCTGTCCTCACAGGATTTCCCTTACTTTCCTTGAGATTGGCTATATAGTTTGACTCCATAGTACTTTACTTTATTTTGCACTTGGAGAAAGATTTTTTTGATGACCTGATATAACATATTATTCAATGTGGAACTCCTCAGACCTTCAGTGTAGCCAAGACCCTAGAGGACTGATTTGGCCAAGACCTTGCTGTAAATGATATTGCGGAGACCAGATCCTGAGATTCCTCAGCTCCAGGGCTGTTCTTTACTCCCTTGTGGCCTGATGGCTGCCTTAATTCCTCTAGAACGTCTAATGGTACAGATATTCCTGGCATAATGATTACCCCTCAGCAGAGAAGGCCAAAAGTAAGGGAAAGCAGTCTGGGGTGGCAAGGAAACCCCGTAACCACAGAGGGCTGTAACAGCCCCCTGTAAATATGTAATGGGAAGAAGGTCTGGAAATGTGGCAGATTTTTCCAGGACAGCTTTTTTCAGAAGCTCCTCCTTTTTCTATCCCTCTAGTAGTCCATTTCCTCAGGACTTCTGCTCTAACTCCAAGCTGGAGACCACTATTTCATTGCTATGGTTACCTTAGCCTGTGCCTTCAGTGATTGTCAGTCAGAATGTAAACACTGCTACCTTGATAACTATAGAAAGTTTTTTAAAAAGTATTATTGGCACTGTGTGATGGTATTGCTAGAAATAGGCCGCATCTGAAACAAAATGGCTAGAGGTTGGAATGTTCAGAACATTGCGAATCAGTTGAAACTGAATGCAGTCATCAATCAATTTTACTTCATGCCATGCCAACTGGAAATTTTTTTTTCCTTTTTTTTTTTTGAGACAGGGTCTCGCTTTGTAGTTCAGGCTGGCTCTGAGCTCACTATGTAGTCCAGGCAAGCCTCAAACTCAGCAATCCTCCTGTCTCTGCCTCCGGAGTGTTGGGATTACAGGCATGAGCCACCACGCCCGGCATTGTAGTATGCGGTATTGATTGCTGGTGGGCGTGAGTCTCCACGCCCAGCATTGTATGTGGTTACCGGGATCGAACTCAGGACCACTGCGCTTGCGAGGCAGGCGCCAGAACCACTGAGCTAACCCTCTGGCCCTGGAAATTTTTTTAAAGCCTTATTTGTCTCACTGAATTGACTGACATTAGGCTAGAATCTAATTGTATGGTTGCTTTTGATATATGACAGACATTGATCGCTCTGTTGGGTCACAATCGAATGCAACAAATAGGCAGATAGCCCTAGTTGGTTTGCTGAGTTCTTACTTGCAAAATAATTTCCTACTGCCAATCAAGCTGTAGTTGGTTCAAAACAAAATATGAATGATCCAGATTATAGCATTTTGTTCAGTGAATTAAAATTTTGATGCATCATACCAAATCATTGGACCACTTAACCCAATATGAGTTTTGATAGGTAAGGTTATACTGAATTGAGAGAGGGAGACAATGAGGTATTCTAGAATACCCATTTGTATTGACCTTTTTGAAAAAGATTGAGTAAACTATGTTTTCTGCCCATAAGTGTATTATTGAAATGAATATTTGACAATCCCATTTGAAAATGGCCCAAAGGTGGAAAAGCTAATACTTCAGTCTATTTTCTTTTGGTCTTTTTATTGTTATACTTTTTTAAATTTTTATTTTTTACTAATTGGGATGATACTGTATCTTACTGTAATTATTTTTCAATTCTTTTTGTTTGTTTTGGGTTGTCTTTTTTGAGACAGGGTCTCCCTTTGTAGTTCAGGCTGGCCCTGAATTCACTATGTAGCCCAGGCAAGCCTCGAACTCATAGCATTCCTTGTGCCTCTGCCTCCCAAGTGCTGGGATTACAGGCAAGAGCCACCACGCCTGGCATTTAATTATTTTTCACTTAATATTTTACCGTTCTGTCTTACTCACTAAATATAACTCAAATACTTTCTGTATCCTCTGTCTTTCTCATTAAATACAACTCAAATACTTTCCCATTTATCATCACCTCTTCATAAGTATTTTTTAATAAACACAGAATATTCCATTCTATGGATGAAGACTAGTTTATGTGTACAGTTATATGTATGAGCATTTAGTACTTCATATAAATTTCACTCAGTTGAACATCTTTGTACACTATTGTTCTTTCCATATATATTTAAAATATTTTCTTAAACTAAAATTCTCTAATTATAGGAGATTATTTAGTTCAAAGTTGTAAATATTTTTTAGTCTTTGGGAACAAATGGCCAATTGTTTCTCTAAAGGATGTCCTTCTTTATATTTAATCTAATGGCACAAAGAGGACTTGTCTCTCTACCCTAAGGCCAGAGTAGAGCATTACATTTTTGTTAATTACTATTTTAATTCTCACTTTCCTTGGGGTGAATAACTAATCACCGTGGCCCCATATCCATGGGTTCTGCACCTCAGGTTCAACTAACTTCAGATTAAACATATTTGGAAAAAAATTACATCTATATTGAAGCACAGAGTCTTGCTTCATTACTAATATTCCCTAAACAACACAGTATAGCAACTAGCAGTACAGTATTTACATATTTTTAGGTATTTTAAGCAATTGAGATAATTTAAAGTTTATAAGAGGCTGTGCACAGGTTATCTGTAAATGCTATTTTATATAATGAAATCTGCAGATTTTGGTATCTGAAGAGAATCCTGAAACCAGTTCACAGCAGATAAAGGGGATGGTTTTATTTGTTTGTTTGTTTGTTTTGTGTAGTTGTAATATGTTTAGTTATTTTTTGAGCAGGCAGTAATATAGTCTAAACAGAGTAGGTCAACACTTTTTGCCATTTATGTATTGAAATCACACTTTACAGATTTTGTATGAAATCTTTACATGCCAACTAAACATTTTTGTCTTATGTATGTCAAATATCATTGCCAATTTATTCTTTTTCTTAAAGGTCCTGATACGTAGTTCACACTGGCCTTGTACTCACTATGTAGCCAGCTGGCCCTGAACTCTGGTAATCCTCCTGCCTCCCCCGCCCCCCACCCCGCTGAGATTACAGGCATGCACCACCACACCCAGCTGTCAATTTATTCTTTGCATTTTAATTTTAAATTGTGTTTTGATGTGTAAATTCCATCTATTTTAATGTTGCTGTATCTATTGCCCTTTTGTTAGTTGTCACACTGAATTCAACTTGAGAACCAGCGATACATATAGAAAGTAGAGTAATTCATTATATTATTTATATAAACAGCATTATTAGAGAATAATATACATAATTTCATTTATTCTAAGTATACAGTTCAGTGATTTTTTTGTAAGCTTATAGAGCTGTGAAAACTTCCCCACCATTTAGAATATTTTTATTACCTCCAGGAAAGCTTCATTCTCATTAGTAGTCCTTCACCATTGCCACCCGAGGCTCTTGAACAAATATTAATGTTTTTCAGCCTCCATAGATTTCTCTATTCCAGACATTTCATATAAATGGATTCATACAATACTTGGTCTTTTGTGACTGACTTCTTTTACCTATTACAGTAAGTTCTCAATTTATGGACATTCATCGACAGATCTTTCATCAGTGAACATTTATAGATGTGAACAAACCACCACTGTAGCTCATATGTCTACATTACCATCTTAAGGCAACTATACGGGGGAAAAATAATTTGTTTATAGTTACTTGCTGTACCATCACTTTAAAGTTATTCTAAAAGTAAAAATAGTTGATTTACAGTATTTGTCTGTGTATTTGGGTTTTTTTATGCTTTACAATGTATATTTGTCTCAAAGGTGTACAAGAGTTACTTTGCTGGACTGCCAAATGAATGGGACTTATAAACATACCTGACTTGGGAACCTTCTCCCAGAATGGAAAGCATTTGTAAGCTGGAGACTTACTGTATAATGTTTCCATGCTTTGGCCATGTTGTAGCATGTTTCAGTACATTATTCCTCTTTATTGCCACACTATGATCCATTCATGCACATATCACATTTTATTTCTACACTCAACTGCAGATTTTTGAGCCATTTTCATATCTTGGCTATTATGAATGCAGCAATTGTGAGCATGGATGTACAAGTCTTGTGTGGACATATATTTTTATTTCTCTTTTTTTTTTTTTTTTTGAGACGGCGTCTTGCTTTGTAGTTCAGGCTAGCCCTGAGCTCACTATGTAGCCCAGGCAAGCCTCAAACTCAGCAATCCTCCTGCCTCTGCCTCCCAAGTGCTGGGATGACAGGTGTGAGCCACCACGCCCGGCACTGTGGTATGTGGTATTGATGGCTGGTGGGCGTGAGTCACCATGCCCGATATTGTATGTGGTTACTGGATCAAACCAGGTACCTTATGCTTGTTAGGCAGGTGCCAGAACCACTGAGCTAAATCTCTGGCCCAATTTGTTTAACTTTTAAGAAACAGTGAACTATTTTCCAAAGTGGTAACACCATTCTATGTTCTCATCAGCAAAGTTCCAATTTCTTCACATTCTTGCTATCACTTGTCATTGCAATTATAATTTTTTTCACTGAGTTCTTCTATTTCTCTCTATTTTGTTTTGCTCCATAAGAAAGTTACACAATAAGTTCCCTACTTATGATTGAGTTCCATTCTGGGAGAAAGTTCATAAGTTGGATTCATTTATAAGTCCAACAAATGAGTCCTACACACTTTTAACATAAACATACAACGTAAAGCATTAAAAAACAAATGTGAGTTCCATTCTTTTCTGTGAACTTTCACAACTTGAATGTTTGTAATTTAGGGACTTACTGTAGTGTAAATAAGAAGTGTCTCCCAGTACTTATGTATTAAAGGCTTGATTCCCAATGTAGCAGTGTTCGGTGAAGGGGCCTGGAGAGGACCCTGGATTATGAGAGCCCCTGCTTGAATGGGTTATTAGGAAACAGGGCCCAGTCTTTGAAAGTAGGTCCCCAGGGCATGCCTTCAGAATATATCTTGTTCTAGCCACTTTCCCCTCTGGCTCTTTTCTCTTTCCCTGCTTCCTAATTATCATGAGGTGATAATTACTTCACTGTCTCAGGCTTTTCCACCATGATGATCTACCTTACCTCAACCCCAAACAATGGAACCAATATACCATAGACTACACCTCTGAAACCAAGAGCCAAAATAAGTCCTTCCTTCTCTATTTTTCTCAGGTATTTGGTCACAGTGATGAAATACTAACGCAAAGGTTTAAAATAATCTTATTCTATTTGTGATTTTTATGATACCAAGTTATACTTAAATGAAATACTTTTATGATATTTTTCTCCAGTGGTCTCCTTTTCACATGCTTTATCTTTTTGCTTCTCATGTAAACCAAAATAAGCATTTCCGAGAGATTATGTCATATGAAATACTAGGACAAACTAATGTGTTTGATTTAAATTATCAGAGACTATTTCAAATTTTTTGGAACTAGTAGGAAGTAAGCCCTTAAAAAAATCCACAAATGAGTATGTTTATTTTGAAAGTATTCATATGGAGTATTCTCATGTTCTAGTAGCTCAGGTCATTTTGAGAACTATTCTTTTAGAACCCTCCTGTCAAGCTTGGGGCATATTATTTTGGCTGTTGTCCATAACGAAAATGTCTGTTGCATGTGAATTTTATTTTGAGAAAGAGCTGTAAGTTATTTGGAATCAAACATAGTAAGGTGGCTAAGTGAGTTGTACCTGAACTATGGGCTGCATGGTAACATCCACTATGTATGTGTGCACACGTGCACCCTATACACCCAAATCCACATGCCCGTGTACATGTGTGCACACTATTGGTGTTCCTAGGGTAAGCAACAAGAATAGAAAAAAATAGAACTAACAATTGTGAGTGCGTGTGCATATTTTCCCAGGGATTGAACTCAGGGCTTCTAGGCAAGTGCTCTGCCATTGAGCTCCTATCAGTATTTTGTTTGTTTGTTTGTTTGTTTGTTTGTTTGTTTTTGCAGTAACAGGGATTGAACTCAGACCCTTGCGCATTCAAGGTTAGCACGGTACCACTTGAGCTAAGTCCCCCCCTCCTATCAGTATTTTTAGGTAGCAACACTACTCATTAAACAACAGAATATGCTTCTATAATAACATCCTTAAGCATAAAAACATTTAAAAAAAGACATACAAGTTCTAACATATTTGTTTTAAAGTTTATCTGGCTGTTCAATAGTGTTAGTTAATTTCAAAGTCAACTTTGATAATTCCAAGTTCAAAGTTGTATTGGCACTGAAGATGATCTCATGAGAACTTCTAATTACAAAGCCAAGGGCGTCCTGGAAGGAGGCCTTACTACCACTTTGAGCTCCCCGCCAAGCACATAA
>PVIC010036766.1:0-18406 GCA_004025085.1 Thryonomys swinderianus
GGGGCGGGGTCTTGCGGTCTGTGGGTGGTCGAGTGAGCTGCGGGGGTGTATGGCGTATGGCGTCCTGCACGCAGCGGAACATCCTGTGGGCCTTGGGGGGGGTTGTGTGGGGCGCGGGGCATCCTGTGGGCTGTGGAGAGGTCACGATGGAGGCTGGGGAGTCATGCAGACAGCCGGGCGGGGAAGTGTGGGGTGCGAGACGTGCTGTGGGCTTTTGGGTGGTTGTGTGGGGTGCAGGGCGTCCTATGGGCCGCGGGGGTGTTGTGTGGGACACGGGGTGTTCTGTGGGAGTTAGGGGCGAGGTCATGTGAGGGGCGGGGCTCCGAGTGGGGCACAAGGCATCCTGCGGGCCATGAAGGGTAGTGTGGGTGGCAGGGCTGTGGTGTGGGGGTGCGAGCACTTCGTGTGGGCAGGGCCTTGTGTGGGCGGGGAATGGTGTTGTGGGGCGGGGCGTCCTGTCGGAGGCCATGATGTGGTGTCGGTCGAGGGTCATCCTGTGGGCCGCAGGGGCGTCGTGTGGGTCAAGGGGCATCCTATGGGTGGCAGTGGGTATCATGTAGGGTGCTTGGTGTCCTGTGGGCCGCGGGGTGTCGTATGGGTGGTGAAGGGTATCATGTGGGTTGTAGGGTATCCTGTGGGCTGAAGGATGCTTTGTGGGCGGTGGGGGCGTGGTGTAGGTTGGCTGCGGCTCTAGGCTGTAGGGGTGGGTCAGCAGGGGTTTCCAATGAATGATGGTTTCTGCACCTTTTGTTGTTGTTGAGACAGGGTCTCAGCTGTGTAGTTCAGACTGGCCTTGAACTTACTAGCTCAAGGTGGCCTGGAACTCAGAATGATCTTCCTGCCTAGGTTCAGGAGCGCGAAGTGTACAGGACTGAGCTGCTTAGTGGTGACACAAGCCCCCCCCCCCCCGCCTTAAGTCTTTCCTTCTGTCTCAGGAGGGCATAAATTCCAGTTCTCTCTCATCTCTCTGTAGAAAGCCTTCCCCTCCCCTGCTGCTTTCCAGAGGACTTTCCCTCCTTAAATTTACTTCCCTGAAATCTTTCTTTTCTTCACTTCCTCTCAACAAAATGCTCACCTCCCACCAGGGATTTAGCTCAAATGGTACCAGGCCTACCTTGGCAGCAGAAGGGCCTGAGTTTCATCCCCGGTACTGCGCAAAACATAAAATAAAAAAAAAAAGCTCATCTCCCATCTCTCCCCCGATTTTTTTTTTTTTTTTTGAGACAGGGTCTCGCTTTGTAGTTCAGGCTGGCCCTCAGCTCACTATGGAGCCCAGGCAAGCCTGGAACTCAGCAATCCTCCTGTCTCTGCCTCCCGAGTGCTGGGACTACAGGCATGAGCCACCACACCCGGCACTGTGGTATGTGGTATTGACGGCTGGTGGGCGTGAGTCACCACACCCAGCATTCTATGTGGTCACCGGGATTGAACTCAGGACCTTGCACTTGCGAGGCAGGCGCCGGAACCACTGAGTTAAATCTCCGGACCCATTTCTCCCTTTTTAATCAAGTTGAAATTCATATAGCAAACTATATTATAGTAGTAAAAGTTTGGGGAACTTAATCCACTTAAATGTACAACTGTCACCCTTATGTTCTTACAAAATATTTTAACTATGCCAAATTAAAAGCCACATGAATAGTCCCCAGTTCCCAGGCCCAGAAATTGCTTTATTCCAGTGTAGGGATGAGTAGTATTCTATTGTGAGTATAGACTGCATTTTATTTATGCATTTATCTGATTTATCAGGTTTGGGGTGTTTCTACTATGGGGCTGTTCTAAACAGTGCTGCTATGAACGCATTCATCTATGAGTTCTCAAGTAGATATTTTAAATTCTTGAAGTAGAATTGCTGGGTTATATGACAGTTCGAATCTGAACCTTGGAGGAAGTTTCAGACTTATGTACAAAGTGATAATTTTACATTTTCACTAATAATATTTGAGGGTTCCAGGGTCACCAGTATTTATTCCCCTCATTTGATTAAAACCTTCCTACTAGATGTGAAGTGTGTTATTATGGTTTTGATTTAAATTTTCTAATAACAGATTAAGTATCCTTTCATGTGCTTATGTACCATTTTTACACCTTTAGAAAAATGTCTTTCAGATCTTTTGGCCAAAAAATTCATTGTATGTGGTCTTTTGGAGCTGAAAGAATTCTCATGTGTTCTACATATGAGCTTGTTAAATAATATGATTTGTAAATATCCTCTCCTATTTTCAAGATTATTTTCATTTTCTTGATAATGTCCTTTGATATATAAAAGTTTGGGTTTTGATAAAGTCGAAGTGATTTTTTTTTTTTTTGAGACAGGGTCTCGCTTTATAGTTCAGGCTGGCCCTCAGCTCACTATGTAGCCCAGGCAAGCCTCGAACTCAGCAGTCCTCCTGTCTCTGCCTCCCGAGTGCTGGGACTACAGGCATGAGCCGCCACACCCGGCACTGTGGTATGTGGTATTGATTGCTGGTGGGCGTGAGTCGCCACGCCCAGCATTGTATGTGGTTACCAGGATCGAACTCAGGACCTTGTGCTTGCGAGGCAGGTGCCAGAACCAGTGAGCTAAATCTCCAGACCATTTTTTAAAAAAATTTGTTGTTTGGGTTTTTGACATTATATCCAAGACTCCACTGCCAAATCTATAGTCATGAAGATTACTCTTATGTTTTTGTCTAAAGAATTTTATGGTTTTAGCTTTTATATTTGAACTGTTGAGCCATTTTGAATTAATTTTCATGTATGGTTTGAATTAGTGGTACAACTTGCTTTGGATGTGGATATCTAGTTTTAGAACTATTAGTGAAGAGATTATTCATACTCTATTCCTGACACCCTTGTCAAAAATCATTTCTGTGTAGATTTAGAGATTTACTACTGGACTCCCACATCTGTTTTTTATATCTATTCCTATGCCAGTGCCATAATCCTTGAGTAGTGCAACTTTATAGTAAGTTTAGAAATTAGTATATGTGAGTTCTCCAATTATTTTCTTTATCCATACTATTTGTACTGGTGTTTAAATATTATTCTAACTTTGTATCAGTTTGGGGATCAGTTTTTCCACTTCTGCCAAAAGGTTATTGGAATTTTGTTAAGACTAATGTTCTGTAGCTCCCTTTGGGCAATGTTTTGCCATCTTAATAATTAATGAGCACAAAATGTCTTTCCATTTATTTGTGTTATCAGTTTATTTCAAGCATTTTTTTCTGTTGTTTTTAGTGCATGGGTCTTTAATCTCCTAGGTTAAATTTATTCTTTGATATATTACTCTCTTGAATGTTACTGTATATAGAAAGATTTTTGTGTCCTTTTCAGATGGTTTATTGCCAGTGTATAAAACCACAAGTGATTTTTTTTAATATTGACCTTATAACTTGTAAATTTTCTAAATTTATTTTAGTAGGTTTTATTGTGGACTTCATTCTGGATGTTCTAAATCTAGACTTATCTTTTTTTTTCTTTGTGGTACTAGATATTAAACACAAGTTTCCTATTAATATTATCTGTAAATAGAGATACTTTACTTTTTTCTTTACAAATGTGAATGCATCTTATTTCTTTTATTGCCTAATTGCTTGGGCTAGAACTTAACGGTGTACTGTTGAATAGCAGTGGTGAAAATGGACCTCCTTGTTTTAAGGGAGAAGCTTTCATTCTTCCACTATTATGTTGTTTACTGTTGGTCTTCTTTAACCATGTTGAGACACTGTATTTTTAAAGTTAGGATAGCACTGAGAGCCTTTTCATCCTCTGAAAAAACAAGTTAACAAAGAAAATTACATTTTTATTTCTGTTTGGAGTAGAACTTCCACAAAAGAAGAATCCTGTCTCTTGAGTGTAATTTCATTTTCATGAGGATTTTTTGTTCATACTAGGTATAACATAATTTTTTCCTTTTTTTCTTCAGTACCAGGGATTGAACTCCGAACCTTGTGCTTACCAGGCAGGTGCTGTGATGCTGAGCGACATTCCCAGCCTATAACATATTTTTCCTAAAATAATCCACAATTCATTCTTCGTATTGTCAGGTTTCCTGGATTTCCAAGAGTTAATTTGTGGCTATGTGGATTAAATATAATTTTGCCTTTAAAATGACTTAATGTAACTAAATGTATTGAATTATGATTTGCATCATGTCCCCCATAAATTTTAGTTACATCTCAGAATGTGACATTAGTTAGAGAGAAAGTCTTTATAATCAAGTTAAAATGAAGTCATCTGAAGTGGGCCCTAGCCCAGTGTGATTAGTATCGTTATGTAAATAGAAAATGTGGACAGAGACCCAGATGCTCCTAAGGAGAAGTTAAGACTATTTGAGTAGACATAGGGAGAAGTTAGCCAAGGATAGAAACCTCTCACAACCGTTAGAAGAAGACAAGTCCCTATTACCTTGAGTTTGGGTTTTTAGCCGTGAAAACTACAAGGCAATAACTATGTTTTAAACCACCCACTTTATGGTATCTTTGTTACAGCCTTATGCTGGTATGTACCAAGAGAACAAATAATTTGACAGTGGTCCTGCAGAATTGTAGTGAAAACATAGTATGGGATTGTTATGGGTTGTATCTACATGTCCCCCAAAAGCCCAGTGCAGTTTGTATGTGGGGCTTTCCAAAAGTGGCTGGGATTAGGTGTGATCCTGGGACTAAGGGTAAGTGTCCCACCCAGAGTATGGGTGGCACTAATCTGGAAGAGAAAGAAGCTGCTGTTGCTTGTAGGCTGCTACTGCTTCTGCTACTGGTTGTTGCTTGTGCCCCTTCCACACCATAGACTTTCCTCTCTGTGATGGCTCTCTGCCGTCTTACTCTGCTTTAGAACCAGTTGACTGACTGGATTGAAATCTTTACAAATTGTAAACTGAAATAAATTTTTCTCCCTCCAACCTCCGTAGAAGGTGTTTTGTCTCGGCAATGAAAAAAGTAAGGCAGTAGTACTGTACTAAAATTCCTTTTGTCATTCCTAGACAAGCCCTTGGTTTTCTTAGGATTGTCTTCAGTACTGGAGATTGAATCCAGGGCCGCACACTGATGTACATCTCTAGCCTTAAATTTTTGTTTTGTTTTCAGCTATCATCTTGATAAGTTGCTCTGGATGGTCTCAAATTTAGCAATCCTCCTGACTCAACCTCCAGAGTAGCTGGGATTATAGTTGCGTACCACTTTGCCTAGATTTCTCTTGGGTGTAATACTACAAAGCAGAATTAAGATTAAGATTGAGTGACTTAAGGTAACCCTGGGTTATGTCCAGTTTGTATTGTCACTTGGTTCCGAGCCATGTTGCTTCTCAGGTCATATTTACATATAAGGCATACAGGCTAGTGGCATGCAGGATGGGAAGCTAAACAGACTGGAGACAGGAAGTTTTATCCCAGCGCCTCTGCCAATTCTCTGTAATTGAGTAAGTTGTTGAGTCAGTTCTTATTGCACATCCTTGTTAGAGGAAAGTTTTAAAATGAGAAATACAGGTGGACAAATAGGTAATATTTTAATTGCTTTAGCACCACAGATGAAATTCAGTAAGTAGCTTCTTACGTTATCTTATTTGAATCTCACTTGTTTACATAAATGTTATTTATTTAAAAAAGGAAATTGTTGCAGTGTTATAAATGGGAAGTCTGTTGAATTTTCTATTAGGAGAATTACAATATTTATCAAAATATCCTGAAAACAAAGTAATGCTATTAAATTTAAATCTTTCGGTAATAAAAATAAAAATGGAATATATGTACAAAAGTGTTTAATGTTGCTCTGAGCACTATATGACTTTGATCCTTATAATCCTTAAAAATAAACATCACTATTTTACAGATAGCAAACTGAGGCAAAGAGAAGTTTAGTGACTTGCCCATGTTCATCAGCTAGTATGTGACAGAGCCAGAATGCAAACTGAGGTCTCTTTGAGGTCAAGGCCCAGGAAGAGATCATCCTAGGTAGATGTTCAACTTAATATCCAATAAATCCTTTTCATAACGGACACCGTTAGCCACTGCTCTCAGTCTCTCTCCATTCCGGCTATCATTCAGTTCCCTATTTGACAGATTTTACCCAGAGCAGGGCTGGCAGCATATTTTGCAAAATGAAAACACAGGCTCCCTTGTTAGAGATTTATTGCTGATTTCAGGATGTCCATAGTACCACATTCAGCTAAATATGTGGTCCTTCTAAGGGTAGGCACCCTGTACAACTCAGATCACATGACATTGCAGGCCTCTGAACTGAATCTGGCTTTTGTTTGAAGTGTTAGAATTTTAGTCTTTATTTTTTAAATGGGAATTAGAAAACAAAACAGTTTGTGATAGAGAAACATAATTGTTTCTTTACCATTTCCTGCTGCCATTTAAGGAAGCTGACTCCTGCTAATCTTTTATTTGTGGAGTATGCTAATGAATGGAAGGATGCAAGTTTGAGGCCAGGATGAAACTATTCTGCATATGAAAAGTGAGGGAGGAGAACTTAGAGGCCCTAGGCTTCTTGGGTAGAGAGAAAGATCTAGGAAAAATACTTGTTTGCTGTCTGGCTGATAGGAGATTTAGAAGAGAAGAAGTGAAGGAAAGGTCATAGTACCCTGGGGGAGAAAAGGACAAGGATGTTTAAGGGGATTTTATCAAGGTTTGACATATAGGAAGTGAGATCAGCCTTGTTATATATCATGCTAAGCTTGATGTGTTAATATATATTCTTCTGCAGTTTTAAATAAGTACATAAATAGAAAAATACATCAGTCGGTATTCATCTATATTTCACCTAAAATGCACATGTACTATTGGAGGTAGTCATACCAAAGTTTGAGAAGTAATGTTCAAATTACTTTGTAAATAATGGTGTTTTAGACTAGAGAAGAAACCAGAGGTAGAGGACAGGTTTAATATGCTCAAGACTTGTTCATACTACCATCAGTTATACTTACCTGTGTGATGAAGTTTTATTATTTCTTCCATTTCAGATACCCATTGAAATGACCAAATGATCTATAATGATGAAAACCTAGAAAACCTTAAAGGTTGCCATCTGCTATCTGTAATGCCAGAAACTTGGAGGGTTTTTTTTTAGTCCAACATTTATTGGTACATTGTAGGTATACATAAGGATCACATTCATCCTAGGGAATTTGTACATATACGTGTATATTTTGCTTCCTTTTTTCCCATCCCACCCGTTTGACCCTTTTGGAGGGTTTTTTGAAAGAATGAGGTAAGACAAGACTCACAGACATTACAGCAATCTGTTTCCCCTCAGATTAAGGGAAGCTGAAGCCCAGGGCCCTCTGATTTAGAGTGTAGGTTGGGGAGAGACTTGAATGAGTGGAGAAACGAAACAGTTCTTAAGTGAGAAAATTTTGTAGATCCATCAGTTCTTTCTAAATGACTATAATTGAATTCATGCTTTGCATAAAAGACAGTAAGTAGTTTTTGAGTGAATATTAAATACATGAATGCAAGTATAATAAAATTTTTTTTTTTGAGACAGGGTCTTGCTTTGTAGTTCAGGCTGGCCCTGAGCTCACTATGGAGCCCAGGCAAGCCTGGAACTCAGCAATCCTCCTGTCTCTGCCTCCCGAGTGCTGGGATTACAGGCGTGAGCCACCATGCCCGGCACTGTGGTATGTGGTATTGTTTGCTGGTGGGTGTGAGTCACCATGCCCAGCATTGTATGTGCTTACCAGGATCGAACTCAGGACCTTGCGTTTGCAAGGGAGGCACTGGAGCCACTGAGCTAAATCTCCAGCCCTATAATAAAATTCTTATTAGGATTTTTTGACTTAAGAAAAGAGTTCTGAAATTCATTTAAAAACTTTCATCTCGATCAATAAAATTTTAGTAACAAAGACTACTTAATGAAATATTTGCCACATAAATTACTGAAACATGTAACAAGATAAATTATAACAGTAGTATTGTTCATGAACGTGGAGATTTGTGAAACAAAAAGTCAGGACAGATTTATATACTTAGAATATAATGACATAATAAGGAGAAAATAAAGGCTTTTGTTTGTTTATTCAGGAATTTCTTTAGCATCTTTAGCTTCTGTGGTGACATAATTGCAACAAGTATTTTTTTCTTTATGGTTCCTTAGTTTTTTTTTACTTTTGCTCATGTTATATATTTTGTTATAACAATATCATGTTATATATTTTTTAAGGATCTAGAAGTGAGCAAATGTAAAGGAGAGGGAAATGTTAATTATCTTAGTTTGATTATTGGTTGCTGTATTCATATTTTAGAATATTACATTGTACTCAATACATGCAATTAATATGTATTAATAAAATACAAGATAGATTTAGTAAATGATATTTGGAGAGTTGGGAAAATGTATTCTTCATAATAAACTCCCAAAACAGACAGGTAGATTAAAGCATTTCGGAAGTGAAACCACAAAAATAGTAGATGCAGGGCCGGAGGGTTAGCTCAGTGGTTCCTGCCCCTGCCTCGCAAGCGCAAGGTCCTGAGTTTGGTCCCCAGAAACCACATATAATGCTGGACGTGGAGACTCACGCCCACCAGCAATCAATACCGCATACCACAATGCCGGACATGGTGGCTCACGCCTGTCATCCCAGCACTGGGGAGGCAGAGACAGGAGGATTGCTGAGTTCGCGGCGGCTTGCCTGGGCACCATAGTGAGCTCAGGGCCAGCCTGAACTACAAAGCGAGACCCTGTCTCAAAAGCAAAAAAAAAAAAAAAAAAAAAAAAAAAAAAAAAAAAAAAAAAAAAAAAAAAAAGTAGATGCAATGGAGTGTAGAATGTTTCTATAAATATCACTTGAAAAGCAGGGATAATAAAATAGATGATACATTTTGTTATGTAAGGATTTTAAACTTCAGAACCTTCCCAGGCACCATAGCAAATACAAAAGTAATGATTACCTTGAAAAGATATTTTCAGCATGTGAAGGCTTAAATTCTTTTTTTTTTTTTTTTTTTTTTTTCTTTTGAGACCAGGTCTTACTCTGTAGGGTAGGCTGGCCCGGAGCTCACTGTGGAGCCCAGGCAAGCCTTGAACTCAGCAGTCCTCCTGCCTCGGCCTTTTAAATTCTTTATTATGCACAAATGTATGTAGGATGTAAGCTTACTGGTTACTAAATGTACAAATTACAACAAAATCTTTTGTTTTAATTTGGCTCTTAAGTTGACAACAAAGGTAAGGCGCAAGGGTACTGGCACGTGGCTATACTTACTGGTAGAAGTATACTATGTTGTAGGTTTGCTGTGAAGTAATTTGGACATGGTCAAGAGTCATTCCTTAAGAATCTATCTGGAGGACTTTTTAATGAATATCTGCAGATAATATAGGTCCAGTAATAATCATTATAAAACAGGGATAGCCATATAGCATAATTTAAATATCAAATTACAACCTAATTGTCTTCCCACAGAGAAATGGTTAATAATAATAATTTAGGCATGAAATGGAATACTGTGACACCAGAAAATACTTAATGATATGGACAAATCCTGGCTCTCTCTTTTATATAGAAGAAAATTGTACAAATAAGACTAAAAACAGGTGATTTGAAGAACTGAAGGAGAAGAGTAAGAAACTTTCACTATATGTGAGGACATAATTCTTAATAGTGTATATGGAAGTCAACATATTTGTGAAGTTTCTGTGGTAGATTCTGTGATGGAATTCATTGAAATGCGTACTTTTTGCAATTTGTCAGTTGATAGACCCCTAATACCAGAACTGCTTGTCAGACACAAGTGTACCAATAGTAAATTTACAGAACAGCAATGGAATGTGTCAACCTATAGTTTAAGCATTTGAAAATTTAATACTTTTTCAGTTTGAGAAGAATCATGTTCTGATTATTAATGCCTGAGCTGTTAGAACATTGAAATGTAATATCTATTAGCTATTAGACTATAATTTAAGCAAAGCTTACTACTATTACAGAGTGATTTAAAATGATGAATGCTTTATATGCTGGGATTAATAATTTTATTTCTTCTTCAGGGCTTCCTGAATTGTTGTATTCCAAAAAAGCTAACTGGCTGAACAGTAACATTGATGACCAACGTCTGGAAAATCCCACCTTTTGGGAAGCTGTGTTGGATTTTTTCTCTCCAACAAGTATGTTCTTGTTTGATTTCCCCTCCCCCATGTCCTTGTTTCATAAATAGTTGTTAAATATTTATAAGTAGCCTGGTGCATCTGCATTCAAATGGTACAGATCTGAGTTTGAATCCTGACTCTATCCTTTGCCTTAAGCAAGGTAATCTCTCTGAACCTCAGTGTCCTCATCTTTAAAATGAAGGCATTTACCACAAAAATTGTGAGGGCAAAGCAAGACAATATTTACAAAGTGTTCTATAGATGTTTGTTATTCTTTATAAAAGGCTTTCCTTACACAATATTTATGGCTTTCACAATTTACCTGAATAGCATTGCCTGAAATTTATTCACTGACCCAGTAGTGTAAAATTTACATCTTCTGTGACATTAGCATGATAATAGTGTGGTGCAATATAATGGACTATACCAGATGTTTTCCCAGCTGTTTTAATAATAAAATGTCTGAGTTTTAAGTCACATCTTTTTGTGATTCTGTATATGTTTATCAAACACGTGATAATCCTTGAGAATTATTAATCACAAATACACTTGTTTTGTATAGCATGTGGTCCCCTTTCAAGAAGCATCACATAAATTGACATGAATTATGAACTTTAAATTTTTATTAAAACTCATGAAGAATTTATTCTGAAAAAATTTGATGTATGCATCTAAATACAAAATTATATCCATTATTTAATTCCAGGTCTTTTCTCTGGATTCTTTTTTTTTTTTTGAGACAGGGTCTTGCTTTGTAGTTCAGGCTGGCCCTGAGCTCACTATGGAGCCCAGGCAAGCCACTGCGAACTCAGCAATCCTCTTGTCTCTGCCTCCGGAGTGCTGGGATGACAGGTGTGAGCCACCATGCCCGGCATTGTGGTATGTGGTGTTGATTGTTGGTGGGCGTGAGTCTCCACGCCCAGCATTATATGTGGTTACTGGGGATCGAACTCAGGACCTTGCGCTTGTGAGGTAGGCGCCGGAACCACTGAGCTAGCCCTCCAGCCCTCTCTGGATTCTTTTATGACCTTGTATAAATCTTTTCATGTTTTTTCTGGTTTCATCTACTATAAACTAGTCATTGTACTACCTACTACCAATGAGAATAGAAAATAAATGAATTCTTTAAAATACTGCCATGATCAAATTAAAAAAAAATCTAAGGCGTTTTATTGTATAGACTAAAATAATTGAGTTTCAAAGTTTGTATTAAACAATAGCAGAGCACAATTTAAACTTTAGAGCTTATGAAAATAGCAGATGTAAATGATTACAAACTTAACTAGATGACTACATCATATAAACACTTTTTCTTTCTTTTTTTTTTGGAGATAGGGTTTCACTTTGTAGTTCAGGCTGGCCTTGAACTCACTATGTAGCTCAGGAAAGCCTCAAACTCAGGAGTCCTCCTGCCTCTGCCTCCTAAATGCTGGAATTACAGGCGTGAGCCACCACACCCACCACTGTAGTGTGTGGTATCGATTGCTGGTGGGAGTAGCCACCATGCCCAGTATTGTTGTATGTGCTTACCCAGATTGAACCAGGGACCTTGCACTTGCTAGGCAGGCACCGGAACCACTGAGCTAAATCTCTGGCCATAAACACTTAAATCACATTTAAAAAGTCTTTTAAAAATAACTACTGCCATGTTTCTCTAATCCACGACAGTAAATTGAGTAAAAGTCAACTGTATGAAACAAAAGGAAATTACTCCATTTTAATACAGGCACCTAATTTAGACTGAGATCTTTTATAATAGAAGTTCAATATTTATCAAACATTCACACCATCTTTTTTGGAAATAGTAATTACAGGACAGCTAATGGGAAGAATTTTGAATGTCCTAACACAAAGAAATAATACATGTATAAGGTCATGGATATAATAGTTACCCTGATTTGATTATTACACACTGTATATGTGTATTGAAATGTCGCAATTTACCCCACAGATGTGTACATTCTTTTTCAGTTTAAAAGATAATAACTACGGGTTCATAAAAAGTGCAACATGCTAATCACCTTTTCTTTCTATGTAGTTGAAAATATACGTTAATGCCACTTATCAAGTATGTTGTTTTCTGTTACTGTTGTTTGTGAAAGGCCCATCTCTTACAGATACAAATAGCTTTGAGACAGACTAGAGATGGAGCTTCAGAGGTCATCTGCTCCTTTTCTCTTTGGACAAAATTATCTAAAATTGAAAAATTATTCTTTAAAATTACAATTAACTAAATTTACAAATATTTCATAGTCATTTGAAAGTTAAATATCTAGCATAAAGTCCCTCAAATGCAATTTATGTGTAAAATAACAGAAGCTCAGGATTGGAACAGACCACAGAGATAGCGAGTCCTATTTCTTCTATGAGTAAAACTCTGCTTTAGCATTCCTGGAGAGTAGTATTTAAGCAGTGATAATAGTGATAAGTCACCTCATCTGTGACTAGGTTCTGACTAATGTCACACTACTAGGCTGTGTGACACTCAGAACTGAACTGCATATTCCAGATACAGTCTTAATTGGAGGAGATGGGCCACTGTGGACCTAAAAGAGTTGAAGAACAGATTGCTTACAATATAGAAGAACAAAGTATGATAAACTCTCATGTCTAAAATGCCTGGGAAATATCTCAGCCAGCTTGCACTGCATTGAATTTGTGACCTTGTATAAATTACTCTGATCCTTTATTTTTTTTGTTTTGAAATTTTAAATTTTTATTAGTGTATGAATGCAGTCCATAATGATTATATTCATTGTTGAAAGTCGGGATATGTACATAACACATCTTAATTCTTTTTCCTTTTAAAATGGAGGTTATAAAACTCAACTGGAAGTTTGCTATGAAAATTAGTAGCAATGTATATAAATAAAGTTGCTGACCCAGATAGGTGGCTAATGAATGTGTGTCATTTATCTTCAGGCCTTGCCCATCTTAAAAGAAAATAAATGTTATATAATAATATGCTTAAAACTCTTCTGTTGTTCATTGCTATTGCTGAAATGTTTCAAAGTGATTATAACACATCAGTCACTACTTTTAGAAGTCTATAGTTGCTGATAGTATAGAAGCCTGAACTGAATCTCTTGAACTTTAGAGAAACTGTAGGAAATTTTTCTTTTTGAATAAAAATCTGGTATTGGACTTTTTTTCTCTTATAAATTAGGATTTAAAAAAAATTCAGCTTTGAGTCTTTTAGATTCAGATATATGTAAGTTTATTGCAGTTTTATCAGCTGTTGGTGTTCACACCATAAATTATTGCTTATTTAAAAGTATAGAATCATAATTTAAGGGCCAATGGAGAATCTTAAAATATATTCTAGTGCCTATATGATAAGTGCACCCCAGAGGTCATTCAGTAACTATCTCTTAACCTTACTCCATAGCAGTATACTGTAGATTTCATTTCAGTGTTCTCATTGATGTATTCAGTAAATTTCTGTACTTTAGTAAAATTAACTGAGAACATATCTGTTGTATCACATTAATGAAGTGCTAGTTTTAAAGGTGTTGGTCTGTTTAACTCCTTCTGTGTTATATTTATAATATAACACATTGGTGAGACACAATACCCGACACCCCCAAGTCTAAGTAAAGGTTTATTTTGGCTCACAACTTTTTTAGTCCATAGTCAGATGGGTTGAAGGCAGAATGGCACAGCAGAGGAGGAGGAGCTCATAGCATGGAAACAGAGATTGAGGGAGGAGGGAGACAGGCCCTTCCAGGCCAATCCTTCAATGACCCACCTCCTCCCACCAGGCTTTACCTCCTAATGTCACATTTAGCCACAAACTCATCAGTGGACTCATCTACCTAGTGAGTATCAAGCCACCATGATCCAATCACCTCCCAGCGCTCCACCTATGAGTACACAAGGCCTTGGATGGACGTCTAGATAAAAACTCAGCTTATGATTTATTGTCCTTTTATTTATTCTTAAATTTTTATTATCAATGATCTGTTGACAATTAGTGTTTTTCTGTAGCTCACCTAGAATTAAAAATGTGCTGTTAACTTTGCGGTAAGTTTTAAGTCTTATTTTTGTATTGTCAATCTTATTTCTTCAGCCTACATCATTATTTGTATGTCAGTCATTTGAATGTACCAGTTTAAAGATTTTTCTTTTTGGATTGTAGTAATTAATAATCAAGTGCTTATTAATCATGCTGAATCTTTTTTGTTTTTCTCTTCTAAAAGCCTGCATGATTTCAGAGGACCAAAAGGTAACACCTTGCAATGAACACCAAAACCTTGATGAGACTGAGTGTTTGAGATACAAATGCTGTTTTTCATCATCTGTGACCACAAACTGCTTTGCTCCAGAAAAAGATAGTAAGTTCATCTCATTTCACTTATTCTGTTCCTCTTTTGAGAAATTGAGTAATATGTTACAATGGTGTAAATTCACATTTGGATCTGCCAGTTTAATGCTTTTAAAGAGTTCTTCCCCCTAAAGTAATACTGTCCTTTTCCTGAGGTAGTTAGGCCCTTTTATTCATGAGCAGTTTCTGCTCAGTGGATGTATTGTGACCGTTCAGATTCGTCTCACTTTTTCTTTTGCTTTAGTCACTCCGCCTTTTGTCTAAGAGTTGCAGGTTCTTTGATGTGTAGGATGAGCTGTCCATTTTTATGATTAGATTCTATGAAGCATAAAACCATGTAGAGATATGATGGGACATAAGGGCCATGACTTAGTGCTAACAGAATTAAGTGGGGAAATTCAGCAAGACCTGTCTGTTCAGATTTTTTTCTTGGGCTTTCTGTCCAACCTTCTTTCCTCCTGGGTATGACACAAGACTTTCTGAAATGGGATCTTATAACTTATTTTCAAAGTAAGCTAGAGAGTTTCTTTATGGCCACCACCAAGACTGAAAGGTAAAAGATAAAAGTAATATTCATAAGCTCTTAGCTTGCTTTGGGGAAAAAGGTTTCTAATTTATTTTAGTTTATTTTTATCTTTACTGGTACATTGTATATGTACACACACACACACACATATATATATATATATATATATATATATATATATATATATATATATATATATATATATATATATATAATGATCACATTCAATATTGGGAATTTGTACCAGTATATGACACAATTTAATTCTCATTTTTCCCATTCCTTTACCCACTGTACCTCCTTCCACACCCTAAATACATAAGATTTGTTTCCCTTTTTTTATTACCAGAACATTTTTTTCCTTATCCCTCATTACTCACCCAAGAGGTTTCTAATTTTTATCAGCTCCCTTAGGTAAGAGAAATTGTGGTTTTATGTCTTTTCTTGAGGATGCAAGGGTGTGGGAGACAGGGTAAGAGGACCCAGCCAGAACCCTCATAGCAAGTTCCAGTTCACAGTGAGTCCCACCCACAGCAAAAGGATTAACAACCAACAAACAACAAAATTGGAACCTTGCTTAAAAGCCCGAGCCTGGGCTTGACTCTTGCTACTCTGAGCAGTGGCAGCAAAAGGACAAATGCTGCACAAGCAGAAAGGGGCTAATGCCCCGAGCTCACCGCACCTTTATTTGGTACCAAGCTTTCACACCCAAAATCCTAGCATGCACCAAACACGGCAGTTATCCACAATCATCCCTGTAGTTGAAGATCCCGTAAGGCAGGGCAGACATCTGTAACTCCAAGTAAGTCGTAAGTCCAAGTAAGTTGTCTGAAGTTTGCTACACAAGGGAACAGGAGACGGAACTGTGAAAGGTCAGAGAGAAAGTCTGTTTGGGGGCCTTCACTTTGGGGTGTCTTTTTCCTGAGACCCAGTAATACCAGTTAGGCATGCCTTAGCTTACTTTTGTCATCTTAGCTTCTTAAGTAGGATTCTTCATATTTATTTTGTTTTCAGTGTCTTGGAATTCATAGTAGAGTTGAGTGTTTCTTGTTAAGATCTGTTTAGTAACTTCTTTGTTTTGATGTTAATGAATCATGTTCTTAAGCTTTCTTTCTTTCCGGAGTTCTGAGAACTGTACTATTTGCTACCTTTGTTTGAATAGCAGGGACATATTACTAGCCGGTCCCATGACAGATGGATTTGATGTGGGAAAGGACACTAACAGACACTATAAAGAGGATGCATGCAAAACAGTATCTTAGGTTAATACAGTCCCTATTCAATTACAGCTCTTTATAGAACATGTGATAATAATGATGAAAACCAAAACCCGATCGTGAATATAGTGGTTTTTTTTTTTTTTTTGAGATAGGGTCTCGCTTTGTAGTTCAGGCTAGCCCTGAGCTAACTATGTAGCCCAGGCAAGCCTCGAACTCAGCAATCCTACTGTCTTTGCCTCCCGAGTGCTGGGATTACAGGTGTGAGCCACCACGCCAGGCACTGTGGTATGTGGTATTGATGGCTGGTGGGCGTGAGTCACCACGCCCAGCATTGTATGTGGTTACCAGGGATCGAACTCAGGACCTTGCGCTTGTGAGGCAGGCGCTGGAACCACTGAGCTAACCCTCCGGCCCTTTAGTGTTATGGTTTTAACATTGCCACTTGATATTTATAATTTATTCATCAGTTTATCTTTATATTATGTGTGAAGAAAAATTTAGTTCTTTTAGAATGGAAAAATTGAATGGTGACTTAAAATTCCCCAACAACATCAGAATATATTTTCCAATGAATGGAAAACTAAAATATACTTCTTCACCTTCAAATTCTTGATTCCTCATGTAAATTAATGTTATATAATCTAGAAGTAAACATTTAAGATGCTATCTCCTGGGCCAGGGATGTGGCTTACTAGTGCCGCACCTGCTCGGCAAGTGCAAGGTCCTGAGTTCAGTCACCCGTACCGGGAAGAAAAAACTATCTCTCCTTCAAGCTAACTGTTCATAGATGAATTTGCTTCTCAAATACTTTAGGATGTATAATATGGCCACAGAAAATGCACACTGGTGTAGGAAGAAATATATACTATGCATTGCACTTTCTGCTTAAGGAACAATAAAACTATTTACCTGCCATATAAGAATACTCTCATTTTACTTTATTAACTGATAGATTTTTTTATGAAGACCTCACGAAAGAGCTCATATTAGCCTTGTTTGCGTAAGCCATGAAAGTAACGGTTTGTAATTAAACCAACAGGGTATACACAGGCGATCCGGATATTTGTATTTTCTCTGTTCACTGTGCTCATGCTGGCATGGTTGCCCCTTTGCTGCTGCTGTTTGTGTCAGAGGAGGTAGGTAAATATGTACATTTATTTGTTAATTTCTGAGTGTATGTAGATATTTGTATGTACACACATTTCTTCAGATGCTTCTGAAATATAAGGATTATATTTAGACTCCTGTTGAAAGGAACTAGTTTGTAAAAATCTAAAATAGAATCATAGTTTTTGTATTTATTGTATTCTGTTCTGTCTGTTCTGTGTATTTTTTTTTCTAGTTTTTAGAGACAGGGTCTTGCTTTATAGTTCAGGCTGGCCCTGACCTTACTATGTAGCCCAGGCTAGCTTTGAACTCACAGCAATCCTCCTGCCTCTGCCTCCCGAGTGCTGGGATTATAAGTGTGAGCCACCTTGCCCAGCATTGTGGTGTGTGGTACCAGGGATTGAATTTGGGACTTTACACTTGCTAGACAGACACTGGAACCACTGAGTTAAACTCCCAGCCTCTGTTCTGTTTACTTTTGTGATACTAATACTTGAACCCAGAGCCTTTGCGCTGAGCTATGTTCCCACTCTTTTTAAAAGTTTCTTATTTGCAGTCTCCCTAGGTGGCTGAATTGTTGAAGGTTGGTTCAGATTTGGGAATGTGTAATCTCAGAGTGATACAGGTGTGTGCGTTCACACCTCCACAGGCTAATAATAGTAATATATTTTTAAATGTTATTTTTCCCCACAAATTCAACACACCTTTTTACATAGAGCCTGTAAATTTCCTCATCAAAGAAAATCTCAGGTGAAAGAATGGTAAATCAGCAAGCATGAGGTGTGTGGATTGCAGGTAGCTATTTAGCTAATATCAGGGAGATTCCTGAAAGTTAAGTTTCCATTGTACCCTCTGCCCTTTTTGTTGTTGGTGTTGTACTGGAATGGGACCAAGGGCCAGGTACCTGCTAAGCAAATGCTCCATCGCTGAACTACATATCCAGTACTTTTAATTCTGTTTTGAATTTTGAGAAAGGGTCTTACAGAACTATCTAGGCTGGTCTTGAAATTATAATCATCTTGCCTTAGCCTTTTTAATAGCTGGAATTATATTCTTGGACTACATGTTTGGCTTGCCAATAGTCTTTATGGGTCATCTACCATTGAATATTAAAACCTTAGTTTGCCTTCAAACCAATGTACAGGATTTCTTCTTGATGTCTTATACAAAT
>PVIC010036767.1:0-18416 GCA_004025085.1 Thryonomys swinderianus
AAGAATATCTCCTCTCAGCTGGGCATGGTGGTGTACCCCTCTAATCCCAGCACTCGGGAAGCTGAAGCAAGGAGATTTACCTCAAGTTCAAGACCAGCTTGGGCTATATAGTGAGTTCAAGACCAGCCTGAGACCCTCTCTCAAAAACAAAGAGTATCAGAAAATCAGACTTTGTAGAGATAGGAAGTAGATCTGAGGGAGGAATAAAGTGATCAAAACACAATAACCACATGTACCAACTGCCCAAAATAAATGTAATTATTATGTATTGCAAACAAATACTAGTAATAAAAAATTATCTTCATAATTCCATACAGAAAATCACAGGTAATAAAGGTATATACTATGAGAGAGTGTGCAGGAAACAAAGTCAGAATGGGTGGAGATGAACATCTACAAAGAAAAATCTAAAGAAATGCCATCAATCTGTTAAGGAATGTAGAGTTATTATCAAGTACAATTGTTTTCATTACAGTCGAAAATGTGTGTAAAAATATTTCAAACAAGCTGACTGCAATGACACACCCCTGTTAACTCAGCTACTTGGGAGGCTGATGCAAGAGGGCAGATCATAACTTCAAGCCCAGCCTGGTCAACTTAACAAAAAGCTGTCTCAAAATAATGTATAAAAAGGGGGCTGAGGATGAACTCAAGGGCACAGCGTCCCTGGGTTCAATCATCAGTATCAAAAAAAAAAAAATAGGTTCAAATATAAAATGGTTTCACTTGCCATTAAATATTTCCTTAAACTAAGAATTGCTTAATTGTTTAAAATCACTTTCATCTATTATTAATATAGCTTTATTAATTCAGGAGATAAAATAAAATCTCAAGACAAGGTGACAAAGTAGAATCAAAAAGCCTAAACAAAAAAGTGACCACAAAGTCACTCTTCCAATGCCAGGCATGGAGGTGTACATCTGTCATCCCAGCACTCAGGAAGCTGAGGAAGAGGATCGCCACAAATTTAAGGTCAGCCTGGCCTACACAGTGAGACCCTGTCACAAACAGGCAAAAAACAATCTCCTCTTGCAACAATTTTAAATAATTAGGGAATCACATTCCCTAATTATGAAAACCCATTCAACATGAAGTAAGTATTCATAGCTTATGACTAATCTTTTATAAATATATATATAAATTGCCTTCCAGAGAAGGTAATAAATTGAAATTAGTTAAAATTTAATATTTCTACTTTTCAAATAAAACTGTTAAGAATAAAAAGACAAAGTGAAAGATAAGCAAAAGCATATATTCAACAAAGGACATGTACTGATAATATATAACAAAGTCTAACATTCTGTAAGACAAACTCAATTTAAAATACAGAATAAGAAACCAGGTATGGTGGCACACACCTGTAATTCTACCACTCTGGAAGACTAGGGCAGGAAGGCCCAAATTTCAAGCTCAGCCTGGGCAACTTACCAAGACCCTGTCTCAAAATAAAAATAAAAACAGGAGGGGCTGGGGATTTAGCTCAAGTGGTACCATGCCAACCTTGGATGCACAAGCGCCCGAGTTTGATCCCGCGTACCAAAAAAAAATAAAAATACAAACAGGGCCGGGCACGTAGCTCAATGTGAAGGCCCTAGGGAAAAAATCAGCATCCCTATAGTGACATACGCCTCTAATCCCAGCACTGGGAGAAAAAGGAAGACCTCAAACTCAAGGCCAGCCTGGGCTCCCTAGAGTTCAAGGCCATCCTATATATAGTACACAGTGAGACCCTGCCTCAAAACAAACAAAAATCAAAGGAGGTCTAGAGGCTTCATCCAGTGGCGGTGCCCGTTTGCCTAAAGTTCTGGGCTCAATACTCAGGACCTTAAAAACAATTATCAGCTACAGATTTGAGCACATCACAAAACATATATGAAAGACACATAAATAGCCAAAAAGTAAATGAAAAGACAACATCAAACCACAGTAAAATACTAATACATATGCAATACAATGGATGAAATTAAAAATAACCATATTCAGTTTGGGAGAGACTACGGAGCAAATGGAACTTTGATCCACTTATGTGGAAATGTGAAATGTTAGCACTTTGGAAAAGAGCCTGGCAGTTTTTCTAAAAAGTAAACATATATAGGGCCAGAGATTTAGTTCAGTGGTTCTGGCACCTGCCTAGCAAGCGCAAGGTCCCTGGTTCAATGCCTGGAAACAACATACGATACCAGGCGTGGTGATTCATGCCCACCAGCAATCAGTACCACAAACCACAATGCCTGGTGTGGTGGCTCATGTCTATAATCCCAGCACTCAGGAGGCAGAAGCAGGACTGCTGAGTTTGAGGCTTGTCTGGGCTACATAGTGAGCTCAGGGTCAGCCTGAACAACAGCGAGACCCTGTCTCAAAAAAAAAAAAAAAAAAAAAAAGGAAACATACACAGTACCTACTTTATCCAGTCATTTCTCTCCAAGGATTAAACATGACAAATGAATGTATATAGTCATACAAAAAAACTATACATGCCGGGCATGGTGGCTCACGCCTGTAATCCCAGCACTCGGGAGGCAGAGGCAGGAGGATTGCTGAGTTCGAGGCTTGACTGGGCTACATAGTGAGCTCAGGGCCAGCCTGAAGTACAAAGCGAGACCCTGTCTCAAAAAAAAAAAAAAAACTGTACATGAAAATTTGTGGCAAGATTTGTCAAAAGCAAAAACTCTGGAAACAACCCAAATAACTGTCAACAACTGACTAGACAAAGTGTAGTGTGTTTTTAACAATTGAAATACTACTTAGTAATAAAAAAAGAATGAACTAGTAATACATGCTCAAATTAGGAAGCGTCTCAAAAATAATTATGCTAGCAAAAGAAGCCAGACAGACTTCCAAAAAGAGTATGTTTCTATTAGAAAAATTCTAGATAATACAAACTAATTGACAGTGGCAGAAAGCAGATCAATGGTTGCCTGAGTTGGAAATTCTCAGGTAATGTATTCTAAACACAATCATAAGGGCAAGAGGACCGAGGAAGAGATGAGGGAAATGAATCAGTTAACCACTGACACCTCCCCTCCAAAACACCTTTCTAAACATATGCTGAAAGCTTGACCCAAGGACCAAATTGATGGAAGTTTACAAAACGCTGTCCAGATTATTAATCAAAATCTAGAACCAGAGCAATAAGGACTTCTGTGTTCTTTTCCTTTTTTTTTTTTTTTTTGTATCGGGCTTTTAAACCCCAAGAGCCTTTCTCATGCAAGGCATATGCTATGTCACTGAGCTACATCCGTGGCCTTTTTATTTTGAGATACTGTCACCCTAAAAATGAAAACTACATCTTAAGGACTGTCTAGACCATCCTCCCAACCTAAAGGTTTCCTTGCTTTGTGTTACATGGCCTTGCTTATTATAGCCAATGAAAATATATTATTTTATTTATTATTATAGCCAACCAACATAGTTCAAAGTGCTACCTAGGTCCTTTTTTTGCCAGCATATGTAATGGCTCAATAAACCCTATCATTTCAAGAACTCTCTGTCTTGGGAAGTTTAACACGTGTGATGAGTTCACGAGTGGTTCCTAGGGTACGTATTATAGTAAAAATTTATCCAACTGTATGTAGGGGGAGGGAGTTGTAGCGAAGGCAGGGGAATGGGAAAAAAATGAGAATCAAGATGTGTCACGTACAGGTACAAATTCTCAACGTTGTATGTGATCATAATTTATGTATAAAATGTACCAATAAAATCCATAAAAAGTTTATCGGATGCTAAACTAGATAAACGTAAAAAGTCCACAATAAAAATCACTTTAAAACAAAAACAAGGAACTCCGACTTCACAGCTGGAAACCGACCCTCCCGCTCCTTGGCTTTCTTCCATCTCGAAACCCATAAACGCCGCTTCCCTCTCCTCTTCTTCCTAAAGGCTGAACCCAAAAGGCACACAAACTTCTAATTAGGCTTCAAAGTACTGTCCACTGTATTACTGGTCCTCGGTTCCCGCCTGACAAGCTTCCTACTTGCCTGCCCGTTGGCAACACTGAGCTCTACAGGAATAGACGAGGGTCCCCCTCCACTTCCTCCGGACCACATTCCCAACACTCGTCCACCAAATTTCCTCCGACCGCGCAAACCTTTGTCTTGAAATACCGCTCACGGGCACCGAACCAGAGAAAGTTGCGCCCCGCAGCCGGCCCACCCCCGGGCCCGCCTGGGATTCGAACACCCTCTCCTAGGTTACCTGCCACCGGCTGACCGCGCCGCGGACAGTTCAGCCACCGCGGCGGAATCTTGTTGTGAGCCATATCTTGAGTCCGAGCACAGCCGACCTGTGCAGCTGACTACTTGAGGTCCGGTGAGCACCAGAGCTCTAAGTCACCCGAATCCCTATCAGGATACGAACGCCACCCGCTCCTATCCGGGTAACGATAGGGACGGCGCGCCACTTTCATTCAGGATCCACCGCTCTAGACGAGCCCACAATGCACCGCGACTTCCGGCACTGAAAGCCAGCCCCCCTGAAGGCCCGCCCCCTGCTTTCCGAGGTCAGAGGGGAAGAAACGGAAACAGTGCAGAAATAACATAAGGAGTTAAAGCCTCCCCGAATGGGTGGAACCGGTCTTACCTCGCCCCGCCCCTCCCCCGCCTTCCCCTCCTCGCCACACAGCTGGTTTTTTTTAAAAATTCGTTTTTACGCATGCGCAGTTGTTCCGCTCAGGTATGAGCGGGGCAAAATTTGTTTTCTTTCCGCTCTAACCTACTCGGAGAAGCCTTCCAATATAATACTGTGGGAAGCCAAGCGTTTTAGCGCCGCGGGTAGGTTAGGTTTGTCAGCCACTTTTTTAATGACATCTTTCTTACTGATGAAAGGGACCTTCCCACCGCTTGGTGTCCCTGTCTCATCTGGGTTTGACTTAGCATTTGAAAAAGTTCTGTCGCCTTGAACATCAGGGGAACAAATACTATAGAAATTCTAAGGGCGAGATATCAGAGTACCAAAAATGAAAATTTTCTCTTTTGGAGGGAACTGCTGAGGATCTATAAGTTTATCTGAAATTAATTCCAAAACGTGTTAAGAGTTTTGTTTGTACAGCCAAGTTTCAAAACGTATTTCAAAGTTTCTGAAGGTCTAATTTTTTAAAAAGTTACTAATTATTGCACATAATTGCCAAAGGTTGGAAATAACCAGTAGACTACCACCATGTAACAGTGTTCTTTACTTACCAAATAAATAGTTCCTTGGGTTTTGGGGAGTTGTTTTTTGAGACAGGCTCTCACTTTGTAGTTCAGTCTAGCCCTGACCTCACTGTGTAACCCAGGCAAGCCTCGAATTCAGCAATCCTCCTGCCTCTGCCTCCTGAGTGCTAAAATTACAGGCATTAGCCACCACACCCAGCAATAGTTCCTTGTTTTTCCCCTTAGAGTAAACCCCAGATTCTGGGAGCATTTTATAAATGTTGTCCTAGAGTAAGACTTTCTTGAGTTACTAGGCAAAATTAAAGTATTAAATTTAGATGTTTTAATTAACTATAACATAGCACTTTGACCTTAGGCACCATTTCAATATTTGAAATACAAGAGTATGAGGCTGCCGGGAGTAAATAGCCATGGAAATTTTCTGGGCACCTCAGATCTTAATGCCTAGGCCCTCATAGAAAGAGGATTTTTTCCTAAATGTATAAAGCCCACCATTCATCTCCTTTGTTAAATCACATTCTTGGTCCATCCCAGATTTACATTTGGTCAGAACCTTCGATGAAAGTACAAACTGACAGGACAAAATCTAGTTTCCTTACAGATCAACAATCTGCTAATTGTTGCCTAATTAATTCCTTTCTTTGCTGACAGAGAAGTGTGTGCCATACCCAAAGTGATTACATGTTTGATTCCCAAACTCCCACCAAGGATGAGAAAGGTGGCCCTTGTCTCAGGGACTGACATGTCAGCTTTCCTCCTCAGGACAACTCCCTAAGAGAATGTCGTGCCTATATGAGCAAAAACAGGGAGAGTATCGAGAATTCAACTCTCCCAGAAGGTTTATTATTAAGCCTGAGAGTAACCTCTCTATGCCAGCGGGCAGAGAAAGTGTCTCTTACAGGCTAAGAGGATTTTTATAGCATTTTTGGAGGGCTTTTGAGGGGACAGATCAGAAATACACAGACTAATATGTCCTGTCTTCAGTGACTTGTTGACATGTTGTCATAGTTACTTTTGTTGCTGAGACAAAATACCCCACACCTAATGTTAAAGAAGGAAAGGTTTATTTAGCTCACAGTTTGTAGAGGTTTCAGTCCATTTTCACCTGGCTCTGAGTCAGGGTAGCACATGGCAGAAGGACAACAGTTTATGGAAGTGGAAGACAGCAAGAGCAAAATAGGAACCTTAACTATATCTTCTGTCCCTTTTATCTTATCCAGACTAGTAGGATTAGATGGTGGCAAGTCAGTCAGTACACTGATCTAATAATCACACACCCTTAATCCCACCATCATACTCTCTAGATTCAGACACCTCTGAAAAATCCCTATTACCACATGAGATTTGGGGGGATTCCTAGACACAAATCATAAAATAGTCCCTCAGCCGGGTGTGGTGGCTCATGCCTGTAATCCCAGCACTCGGGAGGCAGAGGCAGGAGGATTGCTGAGTTCCAGTTGCCTGGGCTACATAATGAGCTCAGGACCAGCCTGAACTACAAAGCAAGACCCTGTCTCAAAAAAAAAAAATGTCCCTGAGGGATCCCTTGTGATCTGATGAACACGTCCTCTGTGACCTACTGACATGTCCTCAGGTGACTCATGATATGTCTTCTGTGACCTAAGTAAAAGGAAATGTTTGACATGGAGGGTTGGGCTCATTCAAACTGGCAGTGTCCCTGTCTACGTTCAATCACTGTATATACCATGTTGGTATAGGGATGATATAATTATCTCCAAATGACATAGGGGAAATATAACTCCTAACTTGTTTGATATCTGATACAACTAGTTCATGCTCTCGAAAAACAAAGAATGAATTCTAAAAGCAACAGATTAAAAGTAGAAAATATTTATTGAGTGTTAGCACCTGCCTAAGAAGGACAGGAGGGGGACCAGGAAACTGGGTTGCCATGGACTCCACTTACATAGAAGCCTTTATAGAGCAAAATCATGCAGTGAGTACAAAATCAAGAGATCAAGAGATGGGTACAAAAGAGGACAGAACTGATCGACTGATTTCAAGTATATTCACTTAGGTAATATTGATCTAATGGAGAAGCATGTCACACAGCAAGAGTACATGGAAAGAATAAAGACGTTTCCTATAAGGGATGGGTCGGAAAACTTGGTCCCTCACCCAAGGTGACTGGACCCCAGCCAAAAGAGATTTATAGGTGTGCGGGCCATTATGTTCTCTATGCTCCTTCTCTGATTATTTTATGCTACATCAGATGTTCTACAGAGATTTATAAAATGTTCTTTGTATTCTGCTTGAGATGTTCACTTAGATAACCTTCCTCTTCTTTTCCCAGGGCTAGCTATTATCATCACTACTTCCACATATATACTATTTAAGCCTGTGCGATCCTAATAAACTTTGCTATCAGCCATCAGTTGTTAGCCCTGTCAGTTATTAAACTGATAGTCACCACTCATGCACTGGTGGGTTATAAACAGCTACCAGCCATCCCTCTGATAAAACAGTTAGTGATCGTCCTCCCAGTCTCCTTCCCTCTCATAAAAAAGAGAAAAACCTCTACAAATACCTATTTAGATTATAAATTATTGTTCATCCCTTAGGGAAGTATGCAGTTGTGGTCATTCAGTCTTTATCTTGAGGCCTTGCCTTTGATGAATGTGCCTCCAGCCACAGTTCTTATCTTCCTCACTGACTTCTTTGAGAGTTTAGCCTTGCCTGACTGCCTATAGTATTTCTAAATAACTTAACTATATAATATTACCCCTTGGAAAAGGCACTCCTAACTATCATGATGGAGCAAGAGGCAAAGACCATTCTGGCTATTTCTGGCTGAAGGGGGTTATAGTTGTGATCTGTAGACAGAAATACTCTATAACAAGTCTATATAAGGGCCCTAAATAGACATCAGGCATGCTCTTCTTGGTAGATGTACAGCTTTATGTTTGGAGTAGAAAAGGCCAAAGAGACAGTTAGTATGCATGGGGCAAATAATAAGATCAATAAGTCTATTATGAATACAACCAACAAAAGTTTCCACCAGGAAGAGCCAGTAATAACCAGTAGTAGCCTGCCACAAAGAGGATAAAGAGAAAGTCCAGGGAATTTCAGAATCTGACATGGCATTAACCTGTCATTTAGTATCTTGAACAGCTATTGAGATATTAGCAGAAGTATCAGGAATGTACACATTTCATTCAGCTTCTATAATTGCAAAATATCCCCCCTTGTGTTGCTGTTAGAATGTCTACTGCCATTTGATTGTGGAGGATGCCTTGTCTCATTAATTTTACCTCTTCATTCAAGAAAAAGAAACCAGTCACAGTGTCATTTAAGGTCCATTGAGTACAGATAGTCAAGGCCTCCATGTGTTGTATGACATCCTCTGATCCTTAAGGAAGGGATAAAAATAGGCCAAATGATCATACTAGTGAAATATACTTCAAGACCATCAATGTCATGGGTGGGGTAAATTTGCAGGTTTGTTGATATTTTTTACATGCCGGCCTTCCAACCACACAAATCCCAACATGCATCTCCCTACCCATCCAGAGGTTACCCAGAGCCACAAGTTGGTTCCATGGGACTAATGTGTGCCATTAGGGGCTTCCCATCTAATCCCAGGGTGTTTAAACCACTGTGTTGCAAATCTGTGTTAAACCTATAAAATCATGATGTTTTTACACTGTTCAGAAGATATCCATCTCAAGTATTTAGTAGTTACGCCAATGAGAATAGGAATGATTTCTCTGTTCCCAACATAAGAGGGCCTTTCTTCTAAGGTGTCCTGTAGTGGGGCTAACCATATATAATGATTCCATATCTGAAAATAACCATTTTGATATCTATGGTTGTTGGCCCTCATATTATTTACTTTTGCTTAAAAGGGGTTTTGGTAGAGTCTGTAGAGAGGCTTCAATAGCACTGTGTAAAAAATACAATTATGTCTAGGATTATTAAGGGTATAATGTATAGGCTACTCAATTATCTTTTTTTTTTTTTTTTTGAGAAAGGGTCTCGCTTTGTAGTTCAGGCTGGCTCTGAGCTCACTATAGAGCCCAGGCAAGCCTTGAACTCAGCAATCCTCATGTCTCTGAGTACTGGGATTACAGGCGTGAGCCACCACGCCCAGCACGGTGGTATGTGGTATTGATTGCTGGTGGGCATGAGTCTCCATGCCCAGCATTGTATGTGGTTACTGGGGATCGAATTCAGGAACTTGCGCTTGCGAGGCAGGCACAGGAACCACTGAGCTAACCCTCCAGCCCTACTCAGTTATCTTGTGTGGTTGCCTCAACTATGAATCATTGAGTTCTTTTGTGTCTCAGCAGTATAGTCTTATAACTTATTCCAGTTATCTCCTTGAATTGGGGATACCCACGAAAGAAGCCCTAATGTACTTAACAAGGGGAGCAGGACACATATCTGGCAGGATATTTGTTATAATTACTCTACATATTCCTGTGCCCACACTAGAAAGGAATTTTATTCTCCTTTAAGTGGTGAATTGATTAGTAAAAGGACTAAGAGTAACTTCTTAGATTACTTATCTGAAGGCATTGCTTTCTTTATGAACAAGAATTTCAAGTCTTCTTTGGGTTCACAGGAGTATTCAGGCAGTTTATCACACTCAGTAACAGTTTCTCATTTTCAGGGTTTGAGTTGTGTGTGGACTATCTAGGAGTCCAGGCCTGCTACCTTGACAGCTGACAGAGTTGACATGATTACAGTATATGATCCTTCCCAAATTAGCTCTAGGGAAGGAGATGGTCATGATAATGACCAGTATTAAATCTCTAGGGTGGAATATGATATTTCCCTTCTGTTTAGGCTGAGCTTCCACTAACTATTGAAGAATCTGTTGGAATTTATCCAGTGAGGTGACATCTTTTAGTAAAGCATCTATCTACCTACCTATTGAAAAGACAACCATGAGTGAGAAAATGGCATTCATACAGCATTTCAAATGGACTAATGCCTAGAATTTTAAGTATATTTCTAACTTGATAAGGGAAAAAAGTTGTGAGGCCACTATAGGTGGGTTTCCTGAGCCATTCTACATAGATGTCTCCTTAGGGTCTCATTCATTTTCTATGTTTTTCCAGATTGTTTTGGCTTCCTAGCATGGCAAGGTGATAAAGAATATCTAGTGTTTCCCTGAGAAACACTCTGTGTGCCGGGCATGGTGGCTCACGCCTGTAATCCCAGCACTTGGGAGGCAGAGACAGGAAGATTGCTTTTGTTTTCTTTTCTTTTCCTTTTTTTTTTTTCGTACCAGGGATTGAATCCAGGACTTTGTGCTTGCCAGAAATGCCAGGAAGGTTCAGGGCCTGAGCTACATGCTTGGCCCTCAGGCAGCTTCTTTCGCACCTGCATCAGCCACTTGATTACCTTGATAAACTTTCTCAACAATTTTTTGGTGACCTCCACGGTGAACTACCACCACTTTGGAGGGCATACAGACAGATGATAAAAGTTCATCTATCTCCTTATAATACTTTCCGGGAGATCCACTGGCTGTTTTTCTTTCCATATTATTTCCTGGGCATGTGATACTAGGAAAGCATACTTTAAATAAGTATAATAAATATTGACTTTTTATCCTTTACTGAGTTGTAAAGCCCTGGTCAGAGCTATGAGTTTTGCTAGCTGATCAATACAGAGCCAAGTGAGGAACTTTCAAGTGCCTGATATGGACTTACTACTGTATACCCTGCCTTTTTTGTCCCAAGGAACTGCCATCACAGAAGAGGGTCAAATCATGGTTAGTAAGGAGTATGTCTAACAAGTCTGCTCTGACTGCATGTTTATGGAGAATTACGTGTTCTCAGTCATGTCTTTCACCTTCAATTTTCCCCTTTTCTGATAGCAAGGTGGCAGATTTTAGGGAGGAGCATGTTTTTATTTGGATAGCTGGTCCTTCTGGTGTGTAAGAAGTCTGGTGTATGACAGCTGCAGGTTCTTTTTGGAAGAAAGTAGTCCTGCCATATTGTGAGGTATATACATAACAAAATCTTTGCCTAAAGCCAGTTTGGATGCCTCTGGCACTGAGAGCTCTACTACAGCAAGTGCTCCAAGGCACATAGTAATCCCTTTGTTAGCATGTCTAATTCATGGATCAGACACTCTCCATGCTGTTGAGCAGGTCCTCAATCCTATGCAAGCATCCCAAAACATCCCCTCCCTTTCATCAGCATATAGATTGAAATGGTATCCTGTCTGGTAGGCTCAGTGCTGCTGGAGCATTTAGAAGCACTTGTTTAAATTTATGGAATGCAGTTTGGTAATCAGGTTCCCAGGTTAAAATATGGCTATCTGCCTTGTGGGCTTCCTTTATAAGCTGATAGAGGGGGCTTGTGAACTCACCATACCCTGCTATCCAAAGGTGACAAAATTCTGTAATTTCTAGGAATCCTCATAGCTATTTTAGAGTCTTAGGCATCAGGAAGTAAAGTATTGGTTAAATTCTCTCTTCCCCCAGTCTTCAGATTTCCTTAGATATAAGGCCCACGTATTTTACCTCAAGGTTGCAAAGTTGTGCCTCAGACCTAGAAACCCTATAAACTCTCTGCCAAAACATTTAGCAGAGCACAGGTGCCTTGGCTAGAGATTTGAGGGGGCACATATGTAACAGTGTGTGTGTGTATATATAGGTATATATTCTACATATTACAGGACTCTGACTTGGGAAAATTTAAAACATATAAAGTCCTAGGAAAGCACTTTCCCAAAAAGATGAGGACTGTCCCTGAACACTTGAGGAATCACAGTCCAAGTCAGTTGAAAAGCTTGGCCATGAGGATTTTCAAATAGAAACTGGGAATCTATATGTAAAGAAATACAAAAGAAGCATCTTTTAAATATAACAATGAAAACCACTTGATATCTTCTGGGACCTGATAAAGACAATGTACAGATTAGGTACCTCTGGGTGGATTGGCATAACTGCCTTATTTATCAATCGAAGGTCCTATACCAACCTTCATCCCTGTCAGGAGGCATTCTACATATCTTTAGGGAAAAAGCATTTCACAATTAAATTATGACTAGGCCTACTATTCTTGCCTGCAGGACAGCCATGGCATGCTGAAACATAATTCCATTTTTGCTTCCTGTCACAGCTGAGACCTTAGTAGTCCCTGTGATGCTATGACACTCAAGAGTAAGAGTACATCAGCTGAAGACACTTTAGTTGCTTGAATTTTTTCCCCATACAAGGGATCAAACTCAGGTCCTTGTGCTTCCCAAGTAGGTGCAATACCACTTGAGCTAAATCACTGGCTCTTCATCCTTGAGAACTGAGTAACAAGAGCAAAGTTTCACCTGGGGAGGGACAAATTCCTTATCAACTTAACTCATCCTATCTATGGTTGTAAGAATGTCTTTGCTCATTTTACTGTCCCAATCAACATAAGCTTTTCATTGACCTAAATCCGTGTCAATATAATGGTCATGTCATAGGATTACCACTGTCCTCTTGATACTTCCTCCTATTGTAAGATCTTTATCAATTTAGGATTATCACCTCCCTCTTGAGTCATCTGTTATTCCCTATGAACCCAGTAAATAGTGGCAAACTCAGGATGCCTTTGTCTTTGCTGCCTAGAGAATCACTGATAAAGCCTAGACCCCACCTTCATCTCTAAGTTTTGTTTCCTATATTTGTTCTTTAATTCACCTTGTTCTGTCATAGTTCACAGGAGACCAGGACCCACTGCAGGGGTTCTGGTTATGTCCCGTTTCACTGTTCACTACATACTCCTCCTTAAGTTTTTGAACTTCCAAGATTGGATTGTTACACAGACTATTATAGATTTTAAGTAAACCTTGTGCCCTTAAGTTATCAAATATAGGTAATAATCCTGTGTTAACCTGAGGTCTTAAAAAGAATCATCTCTAGTGAGGAAAAATAGTAAAATCTTTAAGATGTATTTGTACTCTGCTCATTTTACCTTTAGTTGCCCATACTTCAGGTTTTATTTCTGTCTGTACAAGGGAGAGACATCTTACTTGACCTCGGTGTGTGTAATATTAAAGCTAAATAATATCATTTTTCCCAAGAGAGGAATTGGATTTTTCAGGCGTAATTAAAAAGGAATGTGTAAAGTGAAAGCCATCCCAGTTGCAGTCTAAGGATTGTAAGAAACAGCAAGTTACCTCCTCTCCAGTGACTTTCATCGAGATAAAATGGCAGGAAGGAAGGTCAGGGTTGAAAAGAAGGACTGAGAGACATATCCTAGTGTCCAACAACAGACTTGTTTCTTTTTCCTCTATAGTCATAATTTCCAGGGGAGATAATGGACCAACCGGTGGGAGATAATGGACCAGCCAGAGGGAGAAGGCAGAGATTGCCTGGGGAGCCTTAAGTTTTTCTGGAACAGAAAAACTAACATGGGGCTAATGGGGGGGGGAGGCATTTGCCTCAGGCAGCTTTCTAAATTCCAGTGGTCACCTTTGTAAAAAGGGCGTAGCTCTGGAGACCTCTTGTTATAATGATGGTTTTATTTCTTTTTTTTTCAGACAGGGTCTCGCTTTGTAGTTCAGGCTGGCTCTCAGCTCACTATGTAGCCCAGGCAAACTTGGAACTCAGCAATCCCCCTGCCTCTGCCTCCCGAGTGCTGGGATGACAGGTGTGAGCCACCACGCCCGGAATTGTGGTATGTGGTATTGATGGCTGGTGGGCGTGAGTCACCATGCTCAGCATGGTATGTGGTTACCGGGGATCGAACTCAGGACCTTGAGCGGCAGGCACCAGAACCACTGAACTAAATCTCCAGCCCATAATGGTGGTTCTTATCCCAGTCTCTTCAGAGGTAGCTGATTTCCACAGCAATAGCAAGTGGGTTCTGTTATTGAGCTCTTCTTTGAGAAGAGAATCAGGCTTAGGGTATATTTCTTTTTTTTTTTTTTTTTTTTTTGAGACAGGGTCTCGCTTTGTCATTCAGGCTGGCTCTGAGCTCACTATGTAGCCTAGGCAAGCTTTGAACTCAGCAATCCTCCTGTCTCTGCCTCCCGAGTGCTGGGATTACAGGTGTGAGCCACCACGCCGCCTAGGGTATATTTCTTTTAAGGCTGCAACCAAGGCAGTTGGTTTCTCTTGGTCTCTTTGTTTTCTCCCCTTGGCTTCCTCCTGCTCTCAATTATAAAATACTGAGGAGGCAATGCTTGCTAAGATATTAAGTGAGTTATCTGGAGCAAAGGCCATCTTTTGTAGCTTTTTCCTAATATCTGAGGCTGATTAGGTAATAAACTTGTCTTTAAGAGTAATCTATCCTGGGCTGGAGGGTTAGCTCAGTGGTTCCTGTGCCTGCTTCGAAAGCTCAAGGTCCTGAGTTTGATCCCCAGTAACCACATACAATGCTGGGCGTGGAGACTCACGCCCACCAACAATCAATACCACATACCACAGTGCCGGGTGTGGTGGCTCACGCCTATAATCCCAGCACTCGGGAGGCAGAGGCAGGAGGATTGCTGAGTTCCAGGCTTGCCTGGGCTACATAGTGAGCTCAGAGCCAGCCTGAACTACAAAGCGAGACCCTGTCTCAAAAAAGAAGAAGAAGAGGAAGAGGAAGAAGAAGAAGAAGAAGAATCTGTCCTATTGAATTAGGAGCTAGATACATATATGTTATCAATGTCTCTTGTAAACTATCTATGAAAGCAAAGGGGTTCTTTCTGATGACAAATTGACAATTTAAAATAATTTAAGGGCTTAGTTCTTGTCCTTCTTTGATCTTCAAGAATATTCATGTCTGAATATGTCTTTTCTTCCAGTCTCCCATCTGTTTGGTAGGTCAGTAAGGATCTTGTGTAGGGACTGCTTGGGCTCTGGTAGGAACTGGATGTTCCCCTGGCTGCTTGTCTTTCAGCCTTCTAAAATTAACAATATGATATTCATCTCCAAATGTAATAGCAGCTTATACTGCTGCTTGTTTCTCATAGAAGCCAATGCTTGTTTTAAGAGTACTATTACATCTTTTCACTCTAGTCCATGGGTCTAGATAAGTCCTCTAAAGAGTTCAATATACTTATCAGGGTTGTCTGAAAACTTTCCTAGATCTTGTTTGAGGTCAATGAGAGGAAAGGATGCGTGGACATGGGTTTGGCCCAATTTTCCACTTACCTCCTATAAGGGGTATTGTCCTTGTGGAGCTTGCACAAAATCTGTTAAGGATGGATATAGCCCTGTAGAGGCTTTGATTATGGCTGGTTTAGAAGCCTTAGTACTCAAAGGAGAGACGGGGAAACTTCAGGCTCATTAATAGAGGCTTTGATTAAAGTTGCCTTGGATACTTGGCAAATTCAGTAATAGTAGATGAAGCTTTGATTACAGTTGCTTTGGAAACTTCATTATCAAGGTCCAAAGGGCAAGGAAGAGTAATCTTGGGCTCAGTGATAGTAGATACATCTAGTTGTGCCTTAAGGCCCAGAGATATCTGGATTTCCTGTGGCTTATATTTACATTTGAACACAAATAGAGATTGTTTCTTAATGTGGAAAAGACTGAAATAAGGTAATTCTGACCATTTTTTCCTCTATCTTACAGTACAATTCTAATTATGACATATCTCTGTAATCAATACTTTCTTCTGCATCTTATTTTGGCTCAAGTCAGTCATCAGACATGTGCAAGTGCAGAAAACTATTAAACTGCTCTTTTTAAATATGTGAGGATCAAATATTTTCCAATACTTAAAAATACAGTCCAAAGTAAGAGATTTGACCTTGAATCTCCCATCTGAAATAGAAGAGAAAGAATTGGTTTGCGCCCAGGATTAATTTCAATGGTTTTGGCATCTGCCTGGCAAGCCCAAGGTCCCAAGTTCAGTACCCAGTACGACATACCACAATGACAGGCCTGGTGGCTCATGCCTACAATCCCAGCACTTGGAAGTCAGAGGCAGAGTGAATTTGAGGCTGAACTGGACTACATACTGAATTCAGGGCCAGCCTGAACTACAAAGTGAGACCCTGTCTCAAAAAAAAAAATTTGGCTTCCCTTTATTTTCTACTTTACTTCTGTATGCTCAAAGCATCCCTTAAGGTATCAGAGCAGGTGGTTGCTATCTGGAGAGTAGATGGTAGGTTGAGTTGGACTGTCCACCCTCACTGACTCACATCCTTGTCTTCCCTGGAATCTCATACTCCTAATTCTAGCAGATATTTCTAAAAGCACAAGCTTCAGTTGATTCCACTTATACCAGTCATGTTTAAAAGAGAAAGCATTGTTGGGCCAGAGATTTAAGTCAGTGGTTCCAGTGCCTGCCTTGCAAGTGCAAGGTCCGGTGACCACATACAATGCTGGGCGTGGAGACTCACGCCCACCAACAATCAATACCACATACCACAGTGCTGGGCGTGGTGGCTCACGCCTGTAACCCCAGCACTCGGGAGGCAGAGACAGGAGGATTGCTGAGTTCGAGGCTTGCCTGGGCTACATAGTGAGCTCAGAGCCAGCCTGAACTACAAAGCGAGACCCTGTCTAAAAAAAAAAAAAAAAAAAAAAAAGTCTTAGGAGGAAAATTTTGGGACACTTCAGGGTTCCTTTCTCTCTAATCTTGTATGCTTCCAAAAGGAACTAAAAAAGGAAAAGACAGGGCCGGAGATTTAGCTCAGTGGTTCTGGGCCTGCCTCACAAGGACAAGGCCCTGAATTCGATCCCGGTAACCACATATAATGCGGGGTGTGGTAACTCCCACCCACCAGCAATCAATACCACACACCACAATGCCGGGCGTGGTGGCTCACCCCTGTAATCCCAGCACTCCGGAGGCAGAGGCAGGAGGATTGCTGAGTTCCAGGCTTGCCTGGGCTACATAGTGAGCTGAGGACCAGCCTGAACTACAAAGCAAGACCCTGTCTCAAAAAAAAAAAAAAATGGAAATGACAAAGTGGCAGGGAAAAGTCAGAAATACAATCAGAAAAAGGAAGTCTTTTCCTCTCATTCTCATATTGACGCAGGAGAGTTAAGGCCTAACTCCCCACCTGAAACACGAGTTCGTGTTCTCTAAAAATCGAAGAATGAATTTTACAAACAACGGAGGTTTGAGTAGGAAAATTTTATTGAGAGAGAAAGCTTCTGCCTTAAGAGAGACAGAAGGGGGGCCCAGAAATTGGGTAACCCCCCTACCTCACTTTTAGAGGGCTTTTATGGAGCAAAGCCATGAGGTGAGGTGGGTCTAAACTAGGGGGTTACCAATAAGATTCAAAAATGGTAGATGGGTAACAATTGATCAATGAGTACAGTGGGGGCTTCCAGGAAGATTTGAAAGAAATGGGCAAACCATGACTAACCAATGGGTAAATGACAAGCATAGTTACTTCAGCAATTTTTGATTGAATAGGGTCCAATGAGAAATCGGGCTCTAGAGGGTCTTGCTTGTCAGGAGACTCCTCCAGGTGGTTCAAGGTCCTACCCATTATCTGGGGATTTTGTAATTACTGTCTTCCAGGGAGGGGCTGGATCCAGACCTTGACCTTCCGCCCTGGGAGGAGAATGAGGCCTAGTAGTGTAATTTCTCATTGATGGTGTTGACCTTCAGAAGGATCCTCTTTTTTTGCAAGTCTTTCAAGGGCCGGCCCTCTCTATCTGCGTACATATGTCTAGCTGGCTATTCTACCTATAATAACATTGAATATTGAGACAACTTGCTTGTGAGATGTCATCCTCTGCCTAGAAAGGCAAGAATGGGGAATCTCAGAAGCTAAGACCACTTTTCACCTGTGGAAGACCAGACCAGAAAGGAAAACTGGCAGAGAAGGCTCAACATTATCGAGAGGGCTGATTAGGACCAGTTTGTCCCAACTATTCCTCAAGTCTTTAGAACGGCTGCCAGCATATTGCCTTTTAACTGGAATTAATTTATTAATAGGCATGTGTATTTATTAAATATGAACTAGATTTCATAAAAAGAGTCACTTTATAGCATTTCAGCAACAAAGTCCAAATGCAGCATGTACAAAACAGGAATAAAATTTCCTGTCAAGGAAACACTATAAATTTCCCATGTTCTCAAATTTACCATCATTTTAACAATAAAAAAGAAACAACACAAAACATTCAAGGCATAAGCAATTTACAATGGAGGATGACGATTTTCAATTACCTAAGAGAGTCACAATCCAGAATCTATGGCACAAAATCACTCTTACCTCCTTCCAATGTTCTTGGTTGGGTCTCCCAAATGGCACAGAAATGATCTAAGGACCTCCATATTATACAAGGGAGATATTATAGCTCTTAACCTGTTAGATGTCTGATTCATCAAGTTCATGTTCTCTAAAAGCAAC
>PVIC010036769.1:0-18404 GCA_004025085.1 Thryonomys swinderianus
GAGATAATTTAAACACACAATTGACATAATGGTTTAATGTTGGAATGTAGTACATACTTTATATTTTTCAAACTCAGTTATATTGCTTTGCTAAAAGTAAATAGTACCTCCAGGACACCATCTGGTAAAAATCTCTCTGTGGATTGACCCAGAAAAGGAAGTGAATGAATTTTTATATATTGCATACTTGTGGTTGCAAAGCTGCAATAAAAATATGTTTTCAATGCACTGGTGTAAGTGAGCCTTCAGAGTTCAGCTACCTCATCTAACTTGATCCAAAAGTCTTGGAATATTTAAGACTATATCTCATCAACAGGGAGAAGGAGGGGTGTTTTCTTTCCTAGCATTCCTGTGACTTAGAAGAAACACAACAATAATCCAGGAAATTGAAGTTCATGAGCTGGAAAATATGAATTTGGTCTTTAGGAAGCATTCATTAAAAAAATAATAAGCAGTTCTTTAATGATAGGACATAACATGTTAGTCTGAGATTATAAGACAGCTGGATAAGACTTGACAATGCCACTGTGTGCAAGCCAGCTGATGTAAAATGGCCAAATTAGTTTTTACGTTTGTTTTGTTAATAATGTGTTGTCCAAGCCTTGATCTAGTACAATGAAAGAGGAATGGAACTTTCCCCACCTCTCTAGGGATTCCATTCCAGAGACTAATAGATTTCACTGTCAGAAAACATTTCCCGGACTCAGGCTTAAATTTCCGTTAGTTAATTTCATCCCATTACTTAACTATAAAGCCTCTTATCCTACCTTTAAAAATGACTTGATTTCCATGTTTATATATTTCAAATGTTTTTGAAATGTTATCATAACTAGACTCAGTAAAAAAGTGAGCAAACAATAAATGTTTTAATTTTTCCCTATAAAATGAAGTCTAAAGCCCCATTATATACTTATTTTCCAATTTGGACAATGCTAGATTTGCTTATTTGAGGCATGCACATGACACAAAGTGGTAATTCTTCTTGTGATATCAACAGTGTTATTTAAGTAACTTTTATCTTCCAGCCCCATGATGTGAAGCCTTTGTATATACAGAATAAAATCTCATTGACTGATTTTACTGCCGTATTGTATTACAAAATCATATATAATTTGCTACCACTATCATCTCAAGCAAAGTCTCTTGATATTAGTGCTTTCCAAGTACTGTATATCCTGCCAATTGAATGGCTGTGTTTCTGATTATTTTTCCCCAGATGTATTAGCTACATTTTTCCAGGTTGAATCACATTTCATTTCCTGCCCATATTTCTAACCACTTTAAGTCTCTTTTATCTGCCTTCACCGGTTTTGTCAACACTGTACAATTTACCATCATCTGTAAATTTAATTAACATGATGTGTATCTTCTTTTATAAATCATTAATGAAATTTCTCTACAACAATTTTTTTGAATTCTAATGCTGCTTAATGTTTACAATCTTGCTCTATTCTTAAGAACATACCACTTTTTGTCACTTAATATTTGTTTCATTAGTTTATGAGTGGCTGATGGTGGACTAACAACAGAATTATACTCAGGGTCACTATTTTCCTGTTTTAATATTAGTGCTAAATTATCTTTATTATTGCCACTATGTATAATGCAAAGCTTTTACTGACAATCTTCTGCCTTTCTGCAATTGCTACACTTTTTCAAAATGGTGCTCTGGAACACCACAGAAGGCATACTATTAACATTCTCACATTCACCATACAAAATTGTCAAAGATCCTTCATCCCTATTTCTATTATGCAGTAAGTTGTTTAAATTTTAGCTTCTAATTTATGATGGCAATAGTCTGTTACATTACATAAGTAAAGATTAATATAGAATGTTTCTATTTCAAGTGTTTTGAAATTGGTTAAATCGAATCAAGATCAATATGGTTCATATAAGTTGAAAACTATTTTGTCTTCCTTTTACAGTTTTAAGTACAATTTCTTTTTTAATTAAAATTCTTCTGTTGATTTAAGACTTATTTAAATTTATTTTTAAAAAGAATTATATCAGCCTCTATAAATGTGTTTTGAAACAATACTATATACAACATGCCATCCAGATTAACAACAAAATAAAAATTATCAGTATAGTAGCATCTACTATATACATTTTTGCAACACCAATTTCTTCTATAAGGGAGTGGCTTCTATAAAAATAAATTATTTTATCCTTCTATATGTGCATACCCATAGCTAAGTTTTTTCAAAAAATTGAGTATCTGAGACATTTTTATTAGTAATTTCTACTTCTTACTAATTTAGTTTTCTAAATATTTCTGTTCCTACTTGAACATCTTGCCATATGTTTTCAATAATCTTGAAAAAAAGTATACATTCTTTTCTTCAATCTTTCCTTACCTAAATTCCTATTGTTATCTTAGAAAATCACTTATTTCCTTCTCTTTCAAGTCTATAGCCTTAATTTACTGTTTTTGGGCAGTTACTTATGATGCACTTTTCTTTATAAAATGTATATGAATAATTTTTTGTTGTTTTTTTTCTGGTACTGGAGATCAAAGTCAGGTCCTTGTGCTTGTGAGGCAGGTGTGAATAAATATTTTTAAATTGTTTGTTTTAGTTTAATTATGCTCTACAGCTCTGATTTTACATGTTTACAACAATAAGAGTTCTTCTCAACTAATTTTTTTGCCAATTCTTACATTTGATTTTATTTGTTCAGAAATTAGAATATTCAGATGGGTATCTACATGTGATTAATTATTCCTTCATAAATCTTTGCATTTATTTTGGTCATTAAATTTTTCCCCATCTAGTTTTTTTTTGTTCTAACTTAATTTCCATTTCTCAACTCTCTATCTTTATATTTCCATTTTCTAAACCAAAACTTACCTTAAATTTCTTCCTAAAATAATATGGATATTACACAATAAAAATCTGAGAAGCTCAGGATCTTTTCATATTTTAGTATCTTGTTTCTGCTTTAAAAGTTTCATACTTTTAATTATTTACAGAAAAATATTTATCTCAAAATGGCTTATATAAGTAAAAGTTGGAAACTATAAAAATATATAATAATTAAGGAGCTAGATAAATAAACACATTACAATCAGATACCAGAATATTATGAACCTGGGCCAGTGATTTGGCTCAAGTGGTTATCGTGCCTACTATGGAAGTACAAGTTTGATCCCCCAGTGCCAAGAAAAAAAGAAGATTATAAACCTAATCAATATGAGCAATTACCAATTTCATCTTTTCAGTAGTCTCTTTTCCCAGTAATATCTAGGATATAAATATAGAGTCACAAATGCCAAGTCACCACATCTCAAGAGGGATAATTCTGGGAGTACTATAAACTCTAAGAGCTTCTTCTCATGGGTTCAGTCTAAGCCTAGGCTTTTTTTTTTTGAGACAGGGTCTTGCTTTGTAGTTCAGGCTGGCACTGAGCTCGCTATGTAGCCCAGGCAAGCCTCGAACTCAGCAATCCTCCTGTCTCTGCCTCCCGAGTGCTGGGATTACAGGCATGAGCCACCATGCCCGGCTAGGCTTTTTTTTGATATTATTTCTTTGCTTAGCTCTGCCCCTAACTTTTCTTGCTTTCCTTACATTCTTCTGAGAGTACTGCCTTAATAAATCACTGTACAAGAATGTCTTATTGAAAAACTTAAAAAAAAAAAAAGGGGAGGTGGCTCATGCCTCTAATCCCAGCACTTGGGAGGCAGAGGCAGGAGGACTGCCATGAGTTCAAGACTATATACATATTAAGATCAGGGCCAGCCTGAACTACAAACCGAGACCCTCAAAAAAACAAAACAAAACAAAAACAAAAAGAATCTCTTCCTGGAATTCTGCTCCTGAAGGACTCAAGTGGTAGTGACAGAGGTGGTCCTGGAAAGTGGACTACAAAGGTGAGATTCTGGAGCATTCACTGACTAGGTGACTGTGAACAACGACCTCGAAATTAGTTAAGATTTTTACATAAGGTGGTGCAACTATTAAAATTTTCACTTGTTTGATCTGAGCTAGAAAACATACAGAAAATAATTCATTGGCTTGTGTCATAGCTCCAGATTTTAGAAGAATGAGGAAAACAGTAGGTAGAAGTATTATGGAATTGGATGGGTATTACTGAGAATTTGATAGAATGAAATGAAAAAGTGATGGACTCAGGACAATTAATCACTAAAACCAATGTGGAAACTTTGGATACCTTTATTCCAGAATTATTTTTATAATCTAATAAGACAACTTCATACAAAAGACAAGGGGATCAGATAATGAAAGGACCCCTAACCCAACCCTGTCTCATAGTGAGTTCACCACATTCACAGATCTATCCAGTAGTTATTCCTCCTGTTTCACTCTCTTTTTCTATAGACAGGATCTTGATATGTATTCCAGGCTGGCTTTGACCTCACTATGTAGCCCAGGCTGACTTCAAGCTTGTATTTCTCTCATTTCTAAATTAAAAATCAGAATGGAAATACTAGCTGTCAACAAGACCCTCATTTTGGGACCTCTGAACAGTGGAGTTAGTGGTAAAGTTTCTGAAAATGTCCTATCCACTATCAAGATAGTAAATTAAAAATAGTATTTTATCTCTAGGGCATACGACCATAACATTTCTGCTTTTAAAACGTACGAATATATAAGATGTATATGTTTAATTTTATTTGTCAATTTTTTTTTTTGAGACAGGGTCTTGCTTTGTAGTTCAGGCTGGCCCTGAGCTCACTATGTAGCCCAGGCAAGCCTCGAATTTACAGCAATCCTCCCGCCTCTATCTCCCGAGTGCTGGGATGACAGGCATAAACCACCAAGCCCAGCATTGTGATATGTGGTACTGACTGCTGGTGGTGCGAGTCACCACACCTGGCATTATTGTATGTGGTTACCTGGGATTGAACCAGGGACCCTGCACTTGCTAAGCAGACACTGGAACCACTGAGCTAAATTTCCCACCCTATTTGTCAATTGTTGGATTATAGTGCCAGATATTTGTTCAAGCACAATTCTGGATATTTCTCTAAGGATGTTTTAAAATAACATGTACATTAAATTTGTAGATTGTTATTACAACATGTGACTCTCCATAATGTGGATGAATTTTACTCATCTGTAACAGGCCTGAATAGAAAGCAAAGTTAAGCTGGATGTGGCAGATGCCTTTTATGACAGAATTTGAAAGTCTGAAGCAGAAGGATCCCAAATTTGAGGTCAGATTGGACTATAGAAGGAGAATGTGTCTCAAGCACCCAAATAAATGGGAAAAAAAAAGGAAAAGAAAAGAAAAAGACAAGGTCAATTTCTTAACTCTCCTCGAGACTACCTTCTGACTGCATGTGCAACACTTGATTTTTCCTGTTTGTTTTGTTTTGTTTTTAGCAAACTAATTTTGGTCTCAAACAGCAACTCTTCCCTGTGTCTCCAGCCCGCCAGCCTACCCCACCAGCTTTCGTAATGTTATAATTGTAATTCGCTTGACTGTCAAGCCCTTGCAATTGCAAGAGCCAATTCCTGAAAATAAAACTCACTATATTCATAGCTTATTGTTTCTATTTCTGTGGACAACCTTGGAAAAGACAGACAGATAGTGTACTGTCATATTCCTATTATTTAATTTGCTAGTCAGATTCCTAGAATAACTGGATTAATTATGGCAGAAAACAGTAACAGTATAGCTTTTGTGCAAGACATGGTGTGGTAACTTTACTGTAGGCATCTGGGATATGGTGCATATCTACTGAGTGGGACATTGAATGCTCTGCAATACTTAGTAATTATCACCTTCATTTGTAGCTGAATCAAGGTCTAAGAATGTACTGAAACTACAGTGTTTTGAAATTAGTTCATGTTTGCAGTATTACTGTTTAAACTTGTCTTAGGGAGTATATTTACTTTCACCTTAGTTCTTTTTATTCCTCCTCTTCACCATTCCCTTTCCTCGCCCTCCAACTCTTAAATCTCTATCCTATTTCCAAATTTATCTCCATTTCCTACTACCTCTTATTTTGTTTTACAATTTATTTATACTCTGGGTTTCTCATATAAGAGAAGTTATAAGATAATTAAGCTTGAGTATCTTATTTCATTTAACATTACGGCCTCAAAGTGCATTTATTTTCTTAACAAATGTCTAGAATTTCTTCTTCTTTATGGCACAGTAGTACTCCATTATGTATAAATAGTGTATTTTCTTTATCCACTTAGCTATGAATGGACATGTATACTGCTTCCAAGATTTTGCTGTTACAAGTCGTGCTGTCATAAACATGGCAGAATTTCTATCTTCAGTTTTGTGGAAATTCTCTAGAGTTTATCAGTTTATATTCCCACTAGTAATATAGAAGGATGTTTCTCTTCCCCTGTAGCCTTGCCAGTGTCTGTTATTATTTGAATTTTTGATGATTTTTAAAATTCTTTTTGGAGTAAGATGGTATCTTGATGTTATTTTAATTCACATTTCTCTAGTAGGCAGAGATGAGAGCATTTTTCACACATTTAATGGCCATTTGTATTTTTTCTCTGAGAAGTGTCTCTTCATTTCAGTTGCCTATTTTTTCACTGGGTCTTTCACGTTGAAAGAGGGTCATTTTTGTTGTTGTTGTCATTTTGGGTTTTTTGTTTGTTTTCAGTTCTTTGTATATTCTAGACATTTGTTTTTTGTCAGAGGAGCAGCTAGCAAAAACTTTTTCCCATTCTGTAGGTTGTCTCTTCTGAAACTATAGTTTGACTTTAAAAAATTATTCAGTCTTTAACAAGGGTTTATTTCCAAAGCTACCTTGTTTGATATAGTGGTTAAAATTCTTGTTTGGAAAAGTTTCAATTTTGATCCTGACTTTTGACATTCATAATAGAGCTACAAAGGGATAAACTCCTGTGTAATAAGAAAAGTCAGAAAGCAGGTGTGAGGGTACATACCTATAAACCCACACAAGGAGCATAAGCTCAAGGCCAGCCTGAACAACCTAGGAACAACTTGTCTTAAAAATCAAATCAAATCAGCTCTTGCATGGAATGGGAGCTGGGTTCACAGCAGCTCAGTTTATGATAGCCCAATCTTAGAAAAAACCCAGATGCCCAACAACTGGAGACTGGATAAAGATGTGTGTTTTTTTTTAAAATGGAGTATAACCCTGCCATAAAGAATGACAAGTTTCATTCATTTATGTGCAAATGGACATGCCTTGAGAACACACTAATAAGTGAAATAAATATATCACAGATATGTAAATACCATCTCTTTTCTCTGGTATGGGCACCTGTAAATGTAAATGAGTTCTAGAATGTATGAGAGATTTTGTGAAATAGGAAATACTCAAAGGGAATGTGGTAAAGTAATGAGGTGAAAGAATAAATATGATTTGAAAAGAAAAAGAAAGCACATATGTATAGAGGGTGGGGGAATTGTGGGTTGAGTGAGGATATGGGTAAAAATGATAATTAACTCATGTCATATACTGGTACAAATTCCCCAGTGTTGAGTGTGATTGTGAGTTGTCTACAAAATGTACCGATAAAGAATTCAATTAAAAAAAATCAAATCACATCAATGAGGGATTCAGCATCATTTTCTGACAAAAAGCATAGGACTAACAATGTTTAAGTCCTGAGAGGAATAAATTACTATTAATACTGTTAGCTCAGTAACAATAAATGGATTCAAATATTTTAACTTGTCTACAAACTGTTTATAAATTATAATTATGTTTAAACTTTATTTTTGTAAATTTATCCAAATGAGTCTTCTGCTCCATACATCTTTATTATATACCTTATATTCCACTTCCAAGTTTCTTTAAATCCTGACTATAGTTGATTCAAATACTTTATTACAGAGCAGAAAAAATAATAATTTGCCTTTGTTTTTCCTTTAGTCTTGTTTTATAATAAACTACTGTCATTTACAAAGTCCTTAACTTAAAGGAAAATTTAAAAATTTAAATGTTAGTTTTCTCAGTACACATATTTTCAGCTACTACAATCAAACACAATTTAACTCATTATCAGTAAATTATTTTCCTTGCTTGGTTAACAAAAAGGCCACCAAAAACATACTTTGGTGCAGCCTCATTTCCCCTTTTTATTTTGTGAAATTCCATTAAATGAGATATTCAATATTAAATTTTCCACCTTTTTGATCATTGTTTTCCTGTGAGTTGGGAACACTGAAAAGTGTGTCTATAAGGCTGTCATATTTTATAAGATTTTACCACAGTGATAGCATCATTGTCCAGAAAACACACTATTTTGTCATGAAATAACAAGATCATTCAGAGTACACTGTAGGCCACAATTTGCCTGTAACAGTATATAGTAGTCATGGTAAGCCTTTCAGAACTCAATTTACAAACAACCCAGTGTAGCATGCATGGAATAGATTCACCACTGCTAATATATGCATAGTATTAGTAGTATACAGTCAATCTTGCCTCTAAGACTATGTTATTTCTGCTTTCTGTCACAGTATGACAAAAAGAATAAAAAAAATAAGATGTGTACACTGTACCAGCTCCCCACAATAAATGTAATTATGTACTGCAAATATGCTCTCATTAAAAATATTTTAAATATTTTTAAATTGTGATAGTTGCATAAGTCTACAAATATACTAAAATATCAGACTTTTAAACTTTCAATGAACTACACAAGTGAATTATATTTCAGTAAAACTGTTATAAAAACCCCAATTATTATGTATTAAATAAAATAGAAAATCAATTTTAAAACTATTTGATATATTTAACTCAACAATATCATTTTTGGAAGCTATTCAAATAAGTGATACATAGTAATGTTTATCTACAGGAAAATTTTTGATGAATACTGGTACAAATCCCCAATATTGAGTGTGATCATGATGTGTATATACAATGTACCAATAAAGATAAACTACAAGAACTTAGAAATAATCTATGGTTCTACTTTTGTGACTAGCCCAATAAATTATAACACATGATGACTGTATATTTCAGATAAATAATGACATATGAGATATAACATTAATGAACCAGCCTAATTATGAAAGTATGAAACTGAGGGTTGTTTTCCTAAATATAACAACATATGTATATACGTGAGTTCTTTAGGAACACTACTGGCCATTTAGATACAACATTTGTAGAGGTTGTTTCCTGCTAATGGTGGCATTGTGAATTCTAAAAACTATTTACATTAATAATTAAGTTACTTCAACAATATTAAATAAACTATTGTCTCATGTTTTAAAATGGAAGGTGAGTGCTCGCTTCGGCAGCACATATACTAAAATGGAAGATGAAATTAAAAAGGAACATCTGTAAATCCAATAAAAGTAGTAGAATGGGTTGCCAATTTGAAGGTAGGTGAGAGTAATTGACAGTAACACCTAGATCAGAGAGATAAATTGATAAAACCTGAAAAAGGCCACTAACTTTCAAACAGGATACTGGTAAGTTTTGAGGGGATTGGTGAAGGCCATGAGCAAGGTTTATAAAAATGGAATACAGAGGCTGGAGATTTAGCTCAGTGGTTTTGGCGCCTGCCTTGCAAGCACAAGGTACTGAGTTCGATCCCTGGAAACCATACAATGTTGGGCATGGTAACTCATGCCCGTCAGCAATCAAAACCACATACCACAGTGCTGGGTGTGGTGGCTCATGCCTGTAATCCCAGCACTTGGGAGGCAGAGACAGGAGGATTGCTGAGTTGGAGGCTTGCCTGGACTACATAGTGAGCTCAGGGCCAGCCTGAACTCCAAAGCAAGACTCTATCTTTAAAAATAAAAAAAGGAGGGCCGGAGGGTTAGCTCAGTGGTTCCGGCGCCTGCCTTGCAAGTGCAAGGACCTGAGTTTGATCCCCGGTAACCACATAGAATGCTGGGCGTGGAGACTCATGCCCACCAACAATCAACACCGCATACCACAATGCCCCGGACATGGTGGCTCACGCCTGTAATCCCAGCACTCGGGAGGCAGAGGCAGGAGGATTGCTGAGTTCGCAGTGGCTTGCCTGGGCACCATAGTGAGCTCAGGGCCAGCCTGAACTACAAAGTGAGACCCTGTCTCAAAAAGCAAAAAAAAAATAAAAAATAAATAAAAAATAAAGAAAGGATTGCTGCCAGTATAGTTACCAAAGTTGTTTCACCCTTGGAGATTTGCTGAGTGGAAGTGATTAAAAAGAAATCAAGATGACTAGAAACGTGCTCAAGCTTTCATTCATTAGGCCAACAATGAATAAGGAAGAAAGATGAACAGTTTGCTCAATTGTGAGAATTTAAATGGCAAAAGTACTAGGAATCTTAATTCCATCAAATAAATGCATGAGTAAACTGGTAGAATAGGAGAGATTATGGGAGAGAAGATAAGATTTCAGTAGTAGTGTCATCTTGGGTATCAAGACACAGGATATAACTGCAGTTAAAAATAACTGCAGTCAGGAAATTGTGTGACTATGTTATCAGGCAGGACCGCTCCAATGAACCCAGTTATGACACGTAGAATAGTAATGTAATACAAGATTAGGGCCTTTTTTTTTTTTGCTTTTTGAGACAGGGTCTTGCTTTGTAGTTCAGGCTGGCCCTGAGCTCACTATGGCACCCAGGCAAGCCGCCGCGAACTCAGCAATCCTCCTGTCCCTGCCTCCCGAGTGCTGGGATGACAGGCGTGAGCCACCACGTCCGGCATTGTGGTATGCGGTGTTGATTGTTGGTGGGCGTGTCTCCACGCCCAGCATTATATGTGGTTACCGGGGATCGAACTCAGGACCTTGCGCTTGCGAGACAGGCGCCGGAACCACTGAGCCAACCCTCCGGCCCCTAGGGCCTTTTATTTAATAGGAAGGAGTAAGTTGGAGACTGGTAAAAGGCAACTAAAGAAAGAATAGTCACATTGCTGAAAGACAGTTGTATTATAGGAGATTACTTTTACCTGAGAATAAAGAAGTGATGAATTATGAGGAGCAAAAAGAAAGCAGAACAATACTGAGCAATCAATGCCACGGGCATACGCAATGTACAGTAAGGAAAACAAAGTCATTTCAAACTTATGTAGGATGCAGGGGGAGTCATATTCTTGGGATAGCTCCAAATAGAAGTCCATAATTATGGGAAGAAGTCCATAAAAAAGCTGAGGACTTAAGGTAACACACAGGCTTGTAGAACAAGTTCCACAGGCATAAAGGAAAGGCTGAGGAGCAATAAAAACGTGGCAAGATGGTGAATCCAAGCACAGAGCATTACTATTTACATGAGAGACAAAGGACAGGACTAGAGGGACTAGCACTGGGGCTCATGATCATCTAAGACAAATATAGGGCAGGACAGAGTAAGGAATGCTAAGGAAACTATAAATGTCTGGGATTGTAGAAGACATTTAATGCAATAGATCATTATAAACTTTTGTAGTAGATAAGAAAAGTAAAAATAGCTAGGTGTGGTGCCATGTGTCTGTAATCCTAGCATTCAGGAGGCTGAGGCAAGAAGATTGCTATGAGTTTGAAGGCCGCCTGGGCTACCTGGTGAGTTCAAGGTCAGTCTGAACTACATAGTGAGACAGACTCTGTCTTAAAAAAATAAATAAATAAATTTCTCAAAGTATACAACTATTCAAAGAAAAAATAATACTTTTACTCAGTCCTGTCTGAAATGAAATTTTCTGTATTTATAATTATGCCCATCAAACTCTCAAAGTTCTAGATCCAAATCTAATAGAGATTGTTTAAATTGTGAGGCCTCAGTAAGGTATGAGGGGCTGGAAGAGCAACCAGGGATCTGTGCATAGAATATATTGGTGCCACTAATGGAATACTAGTGCAGATATACTGGAGAAAGATTAGTAAATTTTCTGGTCTCTTTCTTAGTCTGTAATTTAGAATTAGGCTTGGAATATTAACTTCAGAGAAAAAAATGTTTAAGAAAATCATTACTGGGCTGGAGATTTAGCTCAGTGGTTTTGGCGCCTGTCTCACAAGTGCAAGGTCCTGAGTTCGATCCCAGTAACCACATACAATGCTGGGCGTGGTGATTTACACCCACCAGCAAGCAATACCACATACCACAGTGCCAGGCGTGGTGGCTCACGCCTGTAATCCCAGCACTCAGGAGGCAGAGACAGGAGGATTGCTGAGTTTGAGGCTTGCCTGGGGTACATAGCGAGCTCAGTGCCAGCCTGAACTCCAAAGCAAGACCCCGTCTCAAAAAAAAAAAAAAAATCATTACTTCTCAAAACCCACATTCACCTTGTGGCAAAATCATGATAATTCTGAAGATAAAATATATGCTTTTACTTTCAGTTAATTGGAAAGTTGAAAAATTTAAACTTTACTTTGTAAGTTGTCAATAATAGTTTGTATCCTTTTTCTATTTCATTTATAATTCCATAAGAGGGTGGCAAGGGCTTAATTAAAATCGAAGTGGTCAAATTTCCTGCATCTGGCAGCTTTGTTGGAAGAAATGGAAACTGTTAGAAATGAGGTCTTGTATTTTTAAAACCCACCATCTATTACTGCAGATAACATACACATGAAAACAAAAACCTCATCATGTAACTAGACATAATACTATTTAGAGTTAATAATTTCTTTTTTAATACCACTATCTTCTTTAAAAACATAATAGAGCTGAGAAAATACTCTGATTCTCTTTATCAGGTCAACGTCAAGACAGCAAAAACCAGAACACCGTTTCATAGTATTAATTTTTAAAGTCCAATTAATGGTAACATCTACAACCTTTCTTCTGAGGTGTTTGCTGAATATTTTTAAATATAAATACAAAGTGCTGATTGCAAGAGAAGCTCTGGTAGCTTCTCTGCCGATGGTAAAGGCTTTGTCCCTTGGGGCTTGGCCAACATTCAGTCACATGACACAATGTACACTGCATAAAACTTTTTTCTATTCATCTAAGGACTTCATCTAATCTAAACGACTAAAAGACCCTAGTGTTATTACTACTGATTTCATTATGTCCTATAAAAGTATTAAAATGTAGCCATATTATTCTGATATAAGAATACCAGGAAATAGAAAAAAATGAAACCATTCTTAGTTTGAAGAAAATGGCTTTTATAAAAATTGCGATATATTTCTTAACTGCCCATTCATTTGCACATACTCAAAATTTAATTAGAGGAATAAGAACTTTCTATATTCAGATAGACCCCTCTGAGTTTGGGTACGTTAGAGTAAGGGTGTAGGTTCCATACTCACCTGTATTTCTTACTGCTCACTGTGCCTATAAATGAGTGTCTTAGTCATTACTGAACTGACAGCAAACAGAGGAATTTACTACAACAATACAGGAAGTATCTCAGTGAATGCAAGGAAGAATTATACAAAAATAGAAATGGACAAAGATACAGTTAAATGTTACTTTTTTCAGGAGCCAGCTTAATCTTCTAAATGTCTTTATGGCTACCTAGAGCTAGGGAGTTACATAGTTAAAGGGCTTCAACTATAATCTCTCAGTCCCAAATCCAAAACTGTCAGGCAAGGCTCTGATCCTCAGGAGCAAGGTGAGGATGTTCACTCTCACCACTCATTCAATATAGCTTTTGGAATTTCAGCTGGAGTGATTAGGCAAGAGGGAAAAAAGGTGGTACAAATAGGAAAGAAGGAAGTGAAATTATCTTTGACTAGAGATGATATGTAGATGACTCTAAAGAACCTACCAACGTACTTTTAGAACTGATAAACTCATTCAGCAATGTAGCAGTCTACAAAATTTCCACTTAAAAAATCAGTAACATTACTATATACCAATACTGGACCAGCTGAGAAAGACATCCTGAAAATAATCCCATTTATAATAGTTTCAAATAAAACACAATATCTAGGGTATCAATCTAACCAAGAGAGTAAAAAAAGCTCTGCAATAAAATTTCAGAACACTGAAGAGTAGAAATTGAAAAATACATCAGAAGATAGAAAGTATTTCTAGTGTTCATGGATTGGCAGAATAAATAGTCAAAATAGCCATATTACCAAAAGTGATCATCCAAAAGATTTAACCCATTCCCTATGAAAATACCAAAGATATTCTTTACAGAACTAAAAAAATTTCAGATAGAATTTAATCTTAAAATTCAAATGGAAATACAAAAGTTTCAGAATAGCCAAAGCAGTCCTAAGCAAAGAGCAAATCTAAAGGCAACACAATTCTCAATTTCACATTATACTACAAAACCATAGTAAGAAAAATAATGAAAAAGACTAGTAGAAAAAACAGACACATTAACCAGTGAAACGTAATAGGTGACATAAAAACAAATCTAGGCAACTATAGCCATCTGATTCTGGAAAACCAGCCAAAAATACATGTTAGAGAAAAGTCAGTACCTTTAGCAAACAGTGCTGGGGAAAAGGATATTCACTGTTAGAAGAAATCATAGGGGAAACTTGAAGCCATAAGCACAGGCAAATACTTTGTGAATAGGGTCCCAACAGCACAGGAAATCTCAAGAATCCACAGATGCAACTACATCAAATGAAAAAGTGCCTGCACAGTAAGGGAAACAACTCACAGTGAAAAAGTCTAAAAAATGGAAGAAAATCCTTACCAGCTATTCTTCTGACCAAAGATTAATACTTAAAACATATAGGGCTCGGGCCAGAGGGTTAGCTCAGTGGTTCCGGCACCTGCCTCGCAAGCGCAAGGTCCTGAGTTCAATCCCCGGTAACCACATACAACGTTGGGTGTGGAGACTCACTCCTACCAACAATCAATACCACACACCACAGTGCTGGGTGTGGTGGCTCACGCCTGTAATCCCAGCACTTGGGAGGCAGAGGCAGGAGGATTGCTGAGTTCGAAGCTTGCCTAGGCTACATATTGAGCTCAGAGCCAGCCTGAACTCCAAAGTGAGACACTGTCTCAAAAAAAAAAAAAACATACAGGGCTGGAGACTTAGCTCAGTGCTTGCAACGCCTGCCTAGCAAGTGCAATGTCCCTGGTTCAGTCCCTGATAATCCCAATACCGGCCTTGGTAACTCACACCCACCAGCAATCAGTACCACATACCACAATGTCAGGCATGGTGGCTCATGCCTATAATCCCAGTATTCGGGAGGCAGAGGCAGGAGGATTGTGAGTTCAGGCTTGCCTGAGCTCAAACCCATCCTAAACTACAAAGTGAGACCCTGTCTCAAAAAAAAAAATAACATATAAAGTAAAAACAAACAAACAAAAATCTAATAGCTCAGTCAATAAATGGGTAAGTAAATTAATGGACATTTCTCAAAAGAAGTACAAATAGCCATAAGTATATGAAAAAAGTTTAGCAACTTTAGCTATTACGGAAATACCATTAAAAAGTACACTGAGATTCCAACCCACTCCAGAAAGGCTATCATCCAGAATATATAAGTACTGCACACTAACTGATTGCACCACTGGAGCTCCGATCATCCAGAATATAAAAAGCAGTAAGTACTGGTAGGATGTGGGGGAAAGGATACATGTATACTCATGGCATTACAATTCACAATAGCTAAACTATGGTGACAACCTATTTTCTCATCACTAAACAAAAGGATAAAAAAGATGTGGTACATTTACAAAATGGAGTATTATTCTGCCATAAGATAAATTTGAGTCATTTGCAGGAAAGTGGACAGAACTTAAGACTATAATGTTTAGTGAAATAGGCCAAAAACTGAAGATTAAATACTGTATGTTTCTTATATGAGAAAACTAAAATACACATAAAGAATAAAATAGAGATGGTATAAAACAAGAAGGTACATTTATTTTAGAGATGGGAAAGGAGATTAGGATAAGGGAAAAGAGAGGAAGGCAAAAGATAACGGGAAAGAAAATGATCACAATACAATATATGCATGTGTAATTGTTATGTACCACATACATATGCTAATAAAAGGGTTTTAAAAACCTGTGGTATATATACATAACAGAATATCTGTTATTCAGCCATAAGGAAAACTGAAATTCTGTCATTTGCAGGAAAAATACAGGGATCTAAAGACCATGATGTTGAAATAAGCCAGACTCAGAAGGACAGAATTGATAATGTATACTCGACAATAAAACATTTGCTTATGAAACATAAAATGCACATGCAAAAAATAGTAGCACATGTCCATGTTACATATGATCAGAAGGAACTTCTGTTGGAAATGTTCACTTAGGCTACATAATATTCTTGATATCTCTTTTCATTATATTTAAAATCTGAGAGTGACCATGCTAGCCAGGGAGTACAGGGCAAAAGTTGTCACTTGAGTGGTACTTTGTGATTTTCCTTTGAGCAGACTTGAATACACAGATGAAGACATCTTTGAGAGTATCTTGGAAAACATTCCATGAAAGGAAATAATAAGAATAAATCCCTGAAAATGCTTGGCATGTTCAAGGGAAAGCAAAGAGACTGGTGTCTCTGCAGCAGAGTGAGTGAGGATTTAAATGCATGGGCCTTGAGAAGGACCAGACCACGCCAGGCACACAGAAGTGGCTGACACTGATTATAAAAGGATGACTCTGGCTGCTGTGTGGTAAATAAATTTTTAAGCATAAGACTAGGAACAGAGAGGCAAGTTAAGAGGCTCTTGCAAGAATTCAGATAAAAGATCAAAATTCCTTGCATTAAGGGGGAGCAGTGCAGGCAAAACTGTGGTCTCAGGCAGGATGTATTCTGGAGCTAAATCTGACAAGGTCTGCTCACCCATGCAATGTGAAGTGAGAGAGGACTGACAGAAAGCAGTGCCCTCAGGGTGATGGAGGTAGAATGGTCAGTACATACTCCTGCCAAACTTATCAACGGCAAGAGATAAAACAACTTTAAACGTTGGGGGGAAAAAGGTGAGAAATGAGTATTGTATACCTTGAAATCCTTTTTTTTTTTATGACCTTAACTCTTCATGTGTAAAAGCAAAAATTTTAGTAATTGTGGAAAATGTTTCAAGAAGTTAAAAAAATACATAATACCTCCCATTAGTTTTGCAGAATTGCTTCTCCTGCCTTAGTGTTGCCTCTTCTTACAAAGACCTAACGTGAAACCTGACCAACGAGACTGCCATCCCAAATCTTCATAATCTGTGAAACAAGCCTTTCTAAGTGAGTCACCTACATTGAATTCAATAAGTTGATATTCCTTGATACTGACACAGTGAAGAGAGGAAAGACAGTGAAATAAAGCAGACTAGAAAGGGTTAATGAAAATCTCATGTTTCAAACTCCTTAAGGGTACAGTCACCTTATAATGTACCAATGAAGCATTTGACTTGTAATAGAATTAGGAGGAGGATAAGGATAGCAATGAAATTGGGTTCCAGAAATCTAGATGCATCAACAGTTTATCTAAACTCTATAATCCAATCAAGACATGTCCCTATTACTTTCACAAATCAGACAAACAAAACCTTAAGAAAATTCATGGCCAAAAAAACGTGTACTATAAAAAAATGCTAAAGGAAGTTCTTCATAGTAAAGGAAAATTCCAAATATGAACACAAAACTTTGCAAGGAACAAAGAGAAATGTACTCACAAAAATGTGTGAGTAAATTTTTAAAATACTATTTTTTAATTTTATATATTGAGTTACTTAAACATTGTACAGTTTATGGTACAATTTTTTTAAGTACATGATAAAAACAAAGAATGAAGGGGATGGTATTTTATATGTTTTGTAAGCTAATGTTATCTGAAGAACATCTGAAAGAAATGAAATCACTACCTCATAAATGACTACATTCCCATGCTCTCTGAAGTGTTACTCACAATAGCTAAGGAATGGAAACAATTGATGTGTCCATCAATGAATGAGTGAAGAAACAAATATCTCATGTTAGATATAATATATAAATACATATGTGTGTAAAGTTCAATGCTAAAGAAGGAAATTTTGCCATTTTAAACATATGGATGAAACTTAGAGGATATCATGTCAAGTTTAATAAGCCAGAAACATAACAAAAAGCGTTGCATGCCTATATGACCTCAAGTCCACGTGAAATCTAAAATATGCATCTCCAATACACAGAAACAGAATAGATCAGTGTGAGAAGAAAGGAGAGAGCGAGAGAGGCAGAAAACTTGAACAACTAACTCAACCTATAAATAATTAAAATTTATAAAAGAATAAATGTACAAACTGAAAAATATACACTTTGCAAGTACAGAAAAAATTTTAACAATTTATATGTTGCCTCTCAATAAACTTTCATAAGTCCTAATAAAGTGAAGACATGAGATAATGCAATGGTTGGGTTATGACTAATACAGAGCCCAATTAGGAAATCAATCCAAAAGTTACCTAGAATAAAACTCAAGTATTTTCAATTAAAAAACACTTCTAAGTAACATCTAAATGAAATAAAATACAGTTGTAAAATGTTTTGAACTAAGTGATAATAAAAATGCAATGCTTTAAAATTTTAAGATGTAGCTAAATCAGTATTTGAAGGAAAATCTATAGCCTTAAATGTTAATATTATGGCTTGGATATATG
>PVIC010036770.1:0-18406 GCA_004025085.1 Thryonomys swinderianus
TCTCCCACTCGTCTCTATCTCTCTCTTTGGCCCTCAGTCACCATGTAGCCCAGGCAAGCCTGGAACTCAACAATCCTCCTGTCTCTGCCTCTCGACTGCTGGGATTACAAGCATGAGCCACCACGCCCGGCACTGTGGTGTGTGGTACTGATTGCTGGTGGGCGTGAATCACCACGCCCAGCATTGTTGTATGTGGTTACCGGTGATCGAACTCAGGACCTTGTGTTTGCGAGGCAGGCGCCAGAACCACTGAGCTACATCTCCTGCCCACCTCTACCTCTCTTGCTCACTTATTTCTCATTCTCTCTGTCTCTCTCTTCTCCGTCTCTGTCAGCCTTTCCCCGTGGGCTTTGTCTCCCTGCCGCTCTGTGTCTGCACCCCTCAGCCCGGCTCTCCTCTGTCCCTCTCTTTCCAGTGCAATGCATTCGTAACTGAACTCTGACAAAGTAATGCACAGCACGTGTGAGGGGAGGATCTCAGCTCAGGCAGCCTGGCGTGAAGGTTGTCACAGTAGGAGAAGCTCCCCCTGGGCCCCCCTTACCTGCCACTTGCAGCCACAGGGTGGTGCTGTCGTAGGCTTTACCCTCCTGGAAGAGGCAGTGGTAACTGCCGTTGTCTGACAAGGTGACACGGCGTATGAGCACCGCGGCTTTGCCAGAGGCCACATTGCGGCCATCGAAGCTTGTTCTGTTGTAGTACTCCCGCATCTGCTCATCGGGCTTGTCTTGCCCTGCGCGGTGCACGTGAACTGCGGGCGACCCCTGCTTGCGGAACCAGCGCAGCTCCATGCCGTGCGCGCTGATGTTGGGCGACAGCCAGCAGCTGAGCTCAGCATTCTTGCCCACTTCAGCCACAACAGGGTTTGGGGGCCCCAGCACGCGGAAGTCGGCCTTCCCTGGGAGGTGGAGGGACCCGGAGGGACTACTGAGGCCTGGCCATCCTCCTCCTGGGGAGGGGCAGGCAGGGACTCCCAGGACCTCTAGCTCTGCGGGGGGGGGGGACCTCGGGACACCTCGGCTGCTAGTTTGGAGGTGCAGGGACCCAGGTGGCCTTGGGACCACGTGTTTGGACCATGGGAACCCGACGATCCTTAGGGCTGCATGGGGGTTCCCTACCGTTTCCCGCAGGCAGGAGCTTCAGGAAGAGCAGGACAATGAGGCTGCTGTGCAGAAAAGCTGCTCCACTCTGTGTCCTTGTCATGCCGCCTGGGGACAGACACACAGGGTAGATGGACATCAGACATGTGGTACAGAAGCCACAACGAGTATGACAGAAATCAAAGAAAAACTACCTTGGAAGAGAATAGCCACTTCCTCACCACTCAGAGCTATTAATCTCGGAGATGCCTCGCTTTTATGCTTGCCCTCCTGCTCACTCATGGGTGACAGAACCGCCTAGAGACACCCCTGAGTGTGAATGGGGTTTAAGATCTCACTACTCACGCCAGGGAGTCCAGCCTCTAGCACTTTACCCCCAAGAAACCCCATAATGTTAGTAGAGAAAACCCAACTCAGATCAGTAATTCTGAGATCAGCGTAAAGTCAACAGATTTCTTCAATGTACCATTTTCCTGCTTCTTTGAAGGTACATACATCTACAGCTGGGGGTGGAGGACAACGCAGGTTTCTCCCTCAGCAGAGATGGAGATGTCACTTAATCTGGTCATTTTTGGTGGTTATCACGGTAAAATTGGCTTGGAAAGAAGGTTTTGGAAACAGAGCTAGCCAGGGGGAGATTATACCCAGGAAACCTTGCAGAGGTACTAATTCTGATTCTTATCTTGGGGGGGTGCACCTCACTGCTTCTTAGCATGAAGAGATAGTAAAGAAAGCTAAGACCTTGATGAATTCCATTAAAATAGGAAATACTCACTTAGCTCTGAGTTCACTGCCAGCTTCCCAGGAAGATTCTGTTGAAGGAATCAATTCCTAAAGATTTCAGGCAGACTACACTCCAGCTTCTGGAGAATCTTCCTGTTACTCTTACAAAACAAAAATTGGCAGCTGCAAAAGAAAAAAAAAAAGCATCCTGAGGGGGCGTGGTCAACAGTACTGTACGTGAAGGATAAACTTGTTGGTAGCAGGAGATAAGGGAAGGCACAAAGACCAAGTGCTAGGGCTTACGGCAGGACAGCCTCCAGGGCCAGTCTGGGCTTCCCAGGAGCCCCAGGTGGGGACATGAGTTGCCAGTACTGGGATCCCAGCCAAATGCAGAAGCTGCAGCGTTTAGATATGGTTATTTGGTGACTGAGAGACTTTCAGATCAGTCAAGTGGGAAAGTTGTCATGATCATGTTGAAACTGGTTGAATTCTCCATTGTCTCTGAAGGCGTCTGTCCAGATATTCAGGCCATCATCTTGGTCACCCCTTCCCTGTGCCCATGACTGTAGGGTCCTGGGAATCTATTTTCTCTGGAAGTCTGAATGGAGCTGTGCTTGAATCTTCACTCTTGAGAAAGGCTCTCACATTCCTTCTTATTCCTCCTCCTGACTCACTCAAAGTTTGGATATGTTCCTGAAGGGTTTTGGTGGGAGAAAAGTCCTGGGGAAGAGCAGCTTGGTCTTGGCAAGTTTCCCCCTTTTATATGTACACACAAGGATTATGTGTGCTTATTTATATCATCCTGTGAATTGCTTAAAACCCAGTTCATTTGTCCTTATGAGTCAGGAAGGGGGAACCATTCTAGAGAGATGTTCTCTTAGCCACTGTGGAAAACCAAAAGAGACTTCTCAAAAGCTAAAAGTGGGATAACTGTATGGTCCAACCTCCCAGTGCAGTGAATACTCCAAGGGAAGTGCAGTCAGTATGTTGAGAAACATCTAGACTTCAATGTTCACTGCACACTGTTTGTAGTAGCCAGCAAAACAGGAGCATCCTGAGCTTTTACCAACAGATAAGTGGGTGAAGAAAATATGCCATCCATGTGCAGTTGAGTAACATTCAGCCAGGAAAGGAATGAAGACCTGCCATTTACAGTAACATGTGTGGAGCTAGAGATTGTTAGGTGAGATAGATCAGGTAAGATAAGTAATGCATGATCTCTCACATATGAGATCCAAAAGTTGATCTCATGGAACTTAAGAGAATGATGGTTCACCAGAGGCTGAGGAGAGTGAGAGGAAGAGATGGGGAAAGCTGTCTGAAAGGCACAAGTTTATAGTCAGACAGGAGCAAGAAATTATAGTGTTCCATTGCACAGTGTATCTCCATCAGCTGTAGGTAGAGATTTTGTACTGTATTTCTCTGGAAGCTATACCAAGCCATATAGTGAATGTTTGAGAAAATAGATATGTCTACTCTGATTTGAATTTAATGCAGTGTATATATCTATCAAAACATCACATAAATATATGTTCTGCAGTTTTATGAACCAGTTAAAAATAAATCTAAATTTAAAAATATGGAGAGCTCATAAGATTAGTAGAAAAAAATTGTAATAAAAACAGGATGTGAATTGTAACAAAAACATGAGTATGTAGAGAAGCTGGAAATCCTTATGTATGCATTACAAAGGTGTCTGGAGGACCTGGGGTTGCCAAGTAGCAGATGGGTCACTCGGGCCGGGTGGTCTTTATCCTGCAGAGCTCTCGAGGGTCCAGATCCTCCAGCCTGGTCACAAATCAACCCCATCTGCCTTAGGTATAATGTCTTAAGTCCAAAGGCAAGGAGACCACACACAAAGGCCTTATGCTGCGGATTCCATCTGTAAAGGATGATCAGGAGTTTCTGACAGTATACAGGGCATAACTCCAATTATTTTGCATTTACTTAAGTATGCTCTACGAACTAGCAGGTGGCCTACTTTGGAGAATGACTTTTGAGCAGCAGAGAACATATATTCTGATTTGGGGGTTGTAGGGAATGCAGGAAAAAGGGAAAAATGAGAATCAAGATCTGTCATGTACAGGTACAAGTTCTCAATGTTAAATGTGATCATGCTGTATATATAAAATGTACCAATAAAATCAATTAATAATGGGAAAAAAAGAATGATCAGGAGTAGTAGGGTGAGAGGAGAGGGAGAGGCATTTATGGTGTTAGGAACTGGAGAAATAGGAAATAGGCAAACATGCAGCTGTTGATGATTTTTCATTCATTGTAGGGTGTTAGACATAAGTGAAATCAGTAGAGGCAGTAGTGGTGAAGCATGCCGAGTATTTTAAGCCAAAGAATGGTGTAGTTTTGAAAAAAAAAATTTTTTTTTGAGACAGGGTCTCTCGCTTTGTAGTTCAGGCTGGCCCTGAGCTCACTATGTAGTCCAGGCAAGCCTCGAACTCAGGAATCCTCCTGCCTCTGGCTCCCGACTGCTGGGATTATAGGCTTGAGCCACCAAACCCAGCACTGTGGTATGTGGTACTGATTGCTGGTGGGCGTGGGTCACCATACCCGGTATCGTTGTATGTGGTTTTTGAGGGTTGGACCTGGGTCCTTGCGCTTGCTAGGCAGGCGCCGGAACCACTCAGCTAAATCTCTGGCCCTAAAAATGGTTAATTTTATGCTATGTAAATTTCACCACAACTACTAACAAGAAAAAAAAAACAGAGTAAGCAAAACAAAAAAGGTACATGCCCACTGCCTAGAGGATAGATAAAGCAAAAACTGCCAAACCCAAAACAACCTCATCGCTTGCACTGAATATAGAGTTGTGTCTCTTAGCGCCCCCTGCAGGAAAACGTTCACCTGTACATTCGCCACTCTCCGTTGGTCTCTGGCAGAGCAGCAGGGTTGGGTTCTGAACGGGGCAGTGGGTGGAGGGAGTGTGGGGGTGTTTTGTCACTCCTTCCACACTGATTTTGTCCAGCGATGCGCAGGGCTTGGTGCTCTTTTCTTGTCAAGGTCTGGGGAAAAAGCTTACATTTCTCCCGCAGCTTCTCTCAGCCCTTCCTCTCTGGGACGAACTCTCTTCTGCGCCCCCACTCTGGGGAAGAGCTCTCTCCTGCATCCTCTCTTTGGGAAACTTCCCTTCATTCCCTTTTCTCCCTCGCACTGGCTCCTGCCTCAGGTAGACCTAGTCTACAACACCGTGCACATCGTCACTCCTGGTGTGCACAGTGATTTCTACCCCCCAGTCAGAGAACAGACTGCCTCTCTCTGGGGTGTCTTCCCTCCTGAGCTGCTCAGTTCTGCCCTGAAACTTTCCTTTCGTGAGTGCTCCGGTTCCTGATGTAAAAGTCTGTGAACTCCCAGTATGAAAACTCTGTGTGCAGGTGCCTCAAGTGAGTGACGTTGTTCCGGAGCCGCAGGCTGCGGGAACCGGATTGTGCTGTGGGAGGGGCGGGTCCGGGAGGAGGGCCGCTGAGTCAGAGGGTGGAGCTGAAGGATGAGTTTCACGGCGAGATCCTCACAATCATCAGCCTGTAAAGGGATTAGGTTATTCTGCACCCACCGAAAGTTATTTTTAAAAGCAGATCTTTGTGGCAGGCATTCAGGATGTTTTTTTGAAGGCACTAGGGGATAAGTGAACAAAAATTGCCTCTGATTTTAGGAGTGTACCATTCTCCTCCCCCTCCTTCCTCTCTTCCTCATTCTCCTTTTTCTCCCCTTTCCTGATCTTCCTGCTCTTTTCTTTTTTTTTAGACAGGGTCTTGCTTTGTAGTTCAGGCTGGCCTTGAGCTCACTATGTAGCCCAAGCAAGCCTCGAACTCAGCAATCCGCCTGCCTCGGCTTCCCGAGTGCTGGGATTACAGGCATGAGCCACCACGCCCGGCACCGTGGTATGTGGTATTGATTGCTGGTGAGCGTGAGTCTCCACGCCCAGCATTGTATGTGGTTACTGGGGATTGAACTCGGGACCTCGCGCTTTCGAGGCAGGCGTCAGAACCACTGAGCTAACCCTCCGGCCCTTCCTGCTCTTTTCATAGACAATGAGCATACCACACAAGTCACTCATTTGAAGGCTTTTGATATATTCATTGTTACAGTGTTAGAGGGGGAAACGGCTTGAAAGACTGTTGTAAGGCCTGGCCTGGAGCCATGTGTAGTACCTGCTGCCTACACCTCAGACCAATTTACGTTTGAAAGGGTGGAGGGTGAGGGAAATTCGGGCTGGCCTCTCCTGCACTCCTGCTATTCATTCGTTTGTTTTCCACTACTTTCAGACTCCTCTGGTGTTCTTGGTGAACTCTGGCAATTTCCTTCTTCCAGGGAAAGAAGCTGAGTGAGAGAAGTTGCCTTAGACCCAGAGATGGCAAGGATTCGCGGCCAGACCAGCAGGCTAGGCCCAAACTATGACTATCACGGAGGAGAGAAACCAGCATCTGTCATCCTGAGTCCACTCTGCAGCGTTTGTATCTCAGCAGAGCTCGGAACCTCACAGTGTGTGCAGGGCTGATGCTGCTGTTCCTCGTGGCCTCATCACGACCTTCACCAGTGACAGACTACTAGGGGAGTCACCAAACGGCCAAACCCAGGTGGTTTTCGAGCAAACGTGAAAAAAAGGACATACTGGAGAGTTTTATGTTGCAAACAATGTACTTATAAGGATCTAGCTTTAATAAAAGAAATAGCCAGCCAATTTTACACATTATTATTTCCAAGAACTGATTAAATAAAAGAATTGTGGGACCCGGGATATAGCTCAGTACCTCGCAAACACAAGATCCTGAGTTCCATCCGGTATTAAAAAATATATATAATTGTGCCGGAGGGTTAGCTCAGTGGTTCCGGCGCCTGCCTCGCAAGCGCAAGGTCCTGAGTTCGATCACTGGTAACCACATACAATGCTGGGCGTGGAGACTCATGCCCACCAGCAATCAATACCACATACCACGGTGCCGGGTGTGGTGGCTCATGCCTGTAATCCCAGCACTCGGGAGGCAGAAGCAGGCGGATTGCTGAGTTCGAGGCTTGCCTGGATTATATAGTGAGCTCAGGGCCAGCCTGAACTACAAAGCGAGACCCTGTCTCAAAAAAAAAAAAAATATATATATATATAATAATGTAGAATGTACAGTATCTTCTATAAGAACTGAGGTGGTCTCTGATAGATTTCAAAGTAACAACAAAAGAAGAGTACAGAAGTTCCCAACACAAAGAAATGATGAATATCTGAGATGGAAACACTTATTATCTTTATTTGACCATTATTCCTTTTATTCATCTATTAAGTTATTCTACTGAGCCCATAAGTATGTGAAAGTGTTGTCGCTAAATAAAATAATAATAATAATGGAAAAAGAAAGAAAAAGACAATAATAATTTGGCGTAGGAATGATGTAAGCATGTTTCAAGGACTTTTCAAAATCAAAATCTGTATAGTTTTTTTTTATCACTACTGTCCTTAATATTATATGAGTTATAACAAATGTTAGGTATTAAATTCAGACAGGTAAATCCTCAGTTTGACTGAGTATTACAACGTTCTCATGATGTCACTCCTTAATGCAGGATAAGGGGCAATATTCCACTGAAATGTAGCTCTTGGATTAGGAGATGAAAATAAGGAAAAACACAAAAATGGGAAAGATGAAGCATAAGAGTGGAGAGAAAAGGAAATAAAATGAATAAGTAATTACCTAGATAGATACAGTGCGATAGATAGAGGTAGAAAATCATTTATAGGGAAAGAAAGAGGTAAGGATAAACAAAGAAGTTCCATAAAATGAAAAAAAGCAGTCATTTTGGAATTCAAAGGAGCAATGATTATTTCTATTATATCAAGCTAGATGCCTGTCTCTGTCTCTCTGTCTGCCTCTCTGGCTTTCTGTCTCTCTCTCTCAAGCTGTGTTTTGTGGTTAGAAATTTAGCATGATGGTGTCTGCTCTTATGAAGTAACTTATCTCATTGAGAAAGGCATACTCCAACAAGTTTTTACAGGAATATTTAAAATTATAAAATCCAGGTACCCAAAAGTTGATATAAGAACACAGAGAGAAATATGATAAATTTATATGAAGGAATAGGGAGTCTTTTTTTTGTGTGATAGGGTCTCGCTTTGTAGTTCACACTGGCCCTGAGCTCACTATGTAGCCTAGGCTAACCTCAAACTCACAGCAATCCTCTGCCTCTGCCTCTGCCTCTCAAGTGCTGGGATTACAGGTGTGAATCACCACACCCAGCATTGTGGTATGTGGTTACTCGGGATTGAATTTGACTTTGTGCTTGCAAGGCAGGTATCAGAACTACTGAGGTAAATCCCAGGCTGTATTGTTTTCTTGAATGTGCAAATACCCCCATAGACTACTGTTACCCTCACTTAAATGGGGAGTCTGAAATTCAGAATCCTTAAGACCTTCAAAAATTAAGGCAACATGGAAAATTAACCATATGTTTTCCCAACAAGTACAACTCTTAGAAATAATGGATTAATAAATTGAAAATTACATGTGAGATTGGTAGAAAGGAAAGGCAGTTTGTAGCTACAAAAGTGAAGGAAGAAGTACACATTCAGGTAGGAAGCATAAAGTTGAGAGAATGTTGGACTTGAGGTTCACAGTTGAGATTGTCCAGGGCTGTGGTTTATACTAGCCTGTGTAAGAAATGGTGCATTAGACTATAGAAACCCAGAAAGATGGAAAAAGGATTCCTACACAATTTGTAGGCCATGGGTACGTGCTTGTGCTATGAAAAGGGATCAAAAAAATTTGTTTGTATTCCTCTGGGAAGTAGAATGGAAATATGGTGCTAAATTTAGGTCTTGAGTAGAAAATAAGATAGTCTCACAGGAAATAAAAGTCTCAGTAGTACTCAGAACAGGTAGTCTCAGAAATTACATTCATAATATTATAGGTAGAAAAGCCAGGTAGACATATGTAGGCAGACAGAGAGGGCTGGCCGTTGAAAGACTTGCAAAAAAGACATCCTTCCAAAGGTCAACACCATCAATGAGAAACTACACTTTCAGATAGCAGTGCCTGACAGGCCTCATTCTCCCAGGATGGAGCCAGCCCTTCCCTGGGAATGCAGTGATTGCAAATTCCCCAGACAGAGGGCCAGGACTTTGGACCACCTAGAGGAGTCTCCTGACAAGAAAGACCCTCTACAAGTTGATTTCTCATTGGATCCCCACTTAATCAATATTATCTGAGCAGTTATACTTGTTGTAATCTTATTGGTTGATCATGGTTTTGTCTATTTTCTGAGGTTTTTCACCGTACCAATGTTACCTAAGCTACTGTATTTGCAATGTTACTGGGTGATTGTAATTTTGTCCCACTTCAGACCTGCCTCACCTCATGGCTTTGCTCCATAAAAGCCCTCTAAAAGGTGAGGCAGGTGGGTTACCCACTTTCCGGGTTCCCCCTTCTGTTTCTCTTAGGCAGAAGCTTTCTCTCTCAATAAAATTTTCCTACTCAAACCTCTGTTGTTCCTAAAATTCATTTTTCGATTTTTAGAGAACACAAACTTGTGTTTTAGGTTGGGAGCTAGGCCTTGCTCTCCTGCATCAATAAGAAGTTTAGGAATCAAATGTAAGGAAGCTATATATCTATATGTTATCTAAATCTGTGCCTCCCTAATCTATAGCTGTCATCTTTCTATTATTTGTCTATCCATCAGCTTGTAAATTACACCAAAATAGAGAAAACTTAGTGACCCCAAAAACTTCTGAAAAAAAATCTACAAAATACAACCAAATGTGGTTCAACAGAGCAGGGTAACAAGACTTGGTAAAGATTTGTTTAAAATATGAGAGCTAAGTATAGTGGTGAATACCTGTAATTCCAGCTACTCTGAAGGCTGAAGCAGGAGGATATAAAGTTTGGGGCCACCCTAGGCAATTTAGTGAGACTCTCTCTCAAAAAATAAAAAATAAAAAAAAGGCTGGGGATGTACTCAGTGGTAGATTGCTTGCTGGATATGCAAAAAGCCATAGGCTCAATTCTCAGTATTGCAAAAAAAAAAAAAAAAAAAAAAAAAAAAAAAAAAAAAAAAAAAAAAAAAAAAAAAAAAAAAAAAAAAAAAAAAAAAAAAAAAAAAAAAAAAAAAAAAAAAAAAAAAAAAAAAAGGGAAAATAATGAGCAAAAAGAAAGCTAGCAGTAGCAACATCACAATCAAAGATGTTATATAATAATATCATAAACTAACAGAAAACACACATAATTTTAAAAGAATTTTAAAAGATATCAAAGCCATATATTAAAAAGAGAAAATAGAACTGAAAGACAAATATGAGATAGAGTTCAGAGGAGTAAAAGGTATTTATTGTCACTGAGTTATAAATTTAATAAAGAGCTGGAGATTTAGCTAAGTGCTTCCGGCATCTGCCTTGCAAGCCAAGGTCCTGAGTTCAATCTCTGGTACCACATACCACAGTGCTGGATGTGGTGGCTCACGCTTGTAATCCCAGTATTCAGGAGGCAGAGGCAGAATGATTGCTGTGAGTTTGAGGCTTGCCTGGGCTACATAGTTATTATGGCAAAAGGGAGCTGAGAGCACTTGAGAGACTCAGAACTTGGGTAAAGAATGAAGTTTATTTGCTAGCGAAGGTCAGCCAGGAGGGAAGAGAGTCCCGCTCAGTTTGACTGACCCCCTGTTCCAGTTTTCCAACAGTTTTTAAAGAAAGGGGGAGGGTGACATCTTAATTTACAATCCCAGGTTCCACAGATCTGCTTGCAGGACCATATTGGGGTCCAGTCATTTTCCATGGTTACAGTAATTACTTTTCAGGATAGGGGAAGTCTAGATTAGTGAGTAGGTGGAGGAGGCTGAGCAGAAGGTCGGGAGATTATAATTTACTACACACAGGTGTGCTGGGAGTTAACAGAGAGGGATGTTCTAAGAGAGTCAAGTAACATCATACAGCAATTAAAAGAAACCAGTCTCTACAGGAAAAACAAATGGCTAATTAAATCAGAGGCTACTATCATTCACAATTCTATCTCTATGACATACTGTGTGTGGGGGGGCTGGTGACAGCTCGGGTCCCAGCTATTGCAATTAGGTTCCCCATGGCATTCCTGCAGTCAGGTTTCCTGTGACATAGTGAGCTCAGGGTCAGCCTGAACTACAAAGCAAGACACTGTTTCAAATAAATACATAGATAGATAAATAAATTTAATAAGAAATTTGAGCAACAGACTTGGGAATTGATGAAGATAGGATTTGCGAACCGGAAGAAAAATTTGAGGAACTAGTTTAGAATTCATCCAGAAGAAAATAAAAGCATTTCTGCATATTGGAAATGTTTGGTTCTATCATGCCAAATGGGGGCTCCCAGCACTTACTTTCTGCTGTAGTGACTGTAGCAGACATTGGAACTTAGCAAAGGGAAATTGAAACCTTTAGTACTCAGAGACCAGGAATGGCAGCATAGAGAGATGAATGAAGCATCAAACAACTGTGATCCACTTACCAGCTGCGGGAAGGTGCCTCCCTCTTACAGAGGAGGGTGAGTAAGAGGATCTCTGCAAGTTTCATCTAATTCGACACCAGCAATCCCAGTCACCATAGCCCTGCAGCCCAGTTAGAAGATCAACTTGGGCTCCATACAATAGCTTGGTCTTGGATCAATAACTCATTCTGTTCTCCCCACCAAGCCCCAGAATTTGGCTGCTGTAGGTGAGCAGAATCTGAGAAGGATCCCTCATCTGAACTCATACTGTCCTGGGGGTTGGAAGAAGCAGCTGCACACAACTATTCCACCAGGCTAGCCAGGGAACTGCATTGCCAGAAACCCAATTTAACCCAGCATCGAAGCCTGCTCAGTAGTCTACATTACAGAAAATGGGAGTTTCAGTACAGAGGACAGTGAAAGAGTGTCTCCACCCATTCACAAGAGACTGGGGCACTTGTCCTCCTATCCTAAAACATGAGGGGGTGTGTATGGACTTGAGCCACTGCAGGCTTGGAAGCAGGCACCACTGTGGCTCCCTACCAGCATTTACCCCTTGTTCCATATAGGTGCATGCAATCACTGGGCCTGGGACCAGAACTCATAGAGCACTGCATGGTTCTCCACTGCCATTTCCCCCAGGCTGAGGACAGGCACTGGGGGTATCAACCTGACCACTAGCACCACTCCTAGGAGCAACCACATGTGGACTATGGACATGCTCTGCAGGCTGCCACCACTGTAGGGCTGCCAGTGCCAGGGCCTTGGCCAGCAATAGAGCTTGCCTCAGTAGTACCTGAGGATGTGTTCACTTTCCAACCAGTGCTACTACTCTTGTTTTGGGGTGACTACCTCACATCCACTGCTGTACATACCACACTCGGTTGGGCTGCTAGACTGTCTCCTCCCCTGCATGGGCTTTGCAGATTGCAGGTCTCCTTGACCCCTGTGCAATATACACTGTGCCATAACCCCTTAATCATAGATAGAGAAACTGGAGAGTCAATATAGTTAATTAGCAAATTGGCAACTTGAGGCATATCTTCAAGAGAAAGCTGCTTAGTACAGAAGCAACCCTGCAAAAGCAAAAAAAATCTACCAAAGCACAACTCTCAATGTAGGGTCATTAGTAATGTAAAAAGGAAGGTAATATGTACTTTTATAAGGACAGAACTCTAGCAAAAGATCCCAAATAAAGCAATATGGATAAAATACCCAACAAAAGTGAAAAAAATTATGAAGAAGTTGAGTGATATTTAAAATAAATAGAAATAGGGTTGGAGATTTAGCTCAGTGGTTCCAGCCACCTGCTTAGCAGGTGCAAGGTCCCTGGTTCCATCCCTGGTAACCACATACAACAATACCAGGCATGGTGACTCATACCCATCAGCAATCAGTACCACATACCACAATGGTGGGCGTGGTGGCTCATCCTTAATCCCAGAACTCTGGAGGCAGTGGCAGGAGGATTGCTGGGAGTTCGAGATTTGCCTGGGTTACGTAGTAAGCTCAAAGCCAGCCTGAACTACAAAGCAAGACCCTGTATATAAAAAAAAAATGAGTAGGAAAGGATTACTGGGGGATAGGAATAGCTCTTAAGAGGCAAGAGGGATTCCCAAAGTAGGTTGCCACTGAGGCCTTTTGTTTGAGGCAATGTGAGTAAAGTCACAGCAAAGTCACAATGTGAGTAAAAACGTAGGTCAAACTACAGTTAACCTATAGGACTACAAGTATAGCTGCTAACTAATATTGATCTAATAGGGAGGTAGGTCATGTAGTAAGGGTATATGGGAAAAAACAAACACAAACAAAAATGAAGGCATTTGAAGAAGTGATGGGTACAGATGTCAATCCTGACTTTAATGGACCAACTGATACCAGTTATAGTATAATTTGTTATTGCTTTTCCCTTAAAGAGGCTGGTCCTCGCATCTTTGAGAACTGCCCTTCTTCAAATATACTTCTAACAACAATTCCAATGTCTTTATTTTTCCTGCTGACTTTTTGACAATTTAGCTCCTCTCTGAATGTCTAATAATTTCTATCTAATTTAGCTTCCTATAATCCTCCCCATGGTCAATATTTTGCCTTAGATTAGCTTCAGCCAGACAACAACCTGGCTTCAATCTCAGGCATCAGAGAAACATAAAAAAACTGCAGTCAAAAATCTGTCATTCTTTCCTCTTAAGCTATGGGTTGGTAGCCTCTACTGTCATTCAGGGATCAGGAGGGTGGAGGCCAAAGATTTCCCAATCAGAAGCAGGACTGAGACTTGGTCACACCGCTAAAAGGCGGGACTTCCACCAGGAGGCGGTCCTTTGCGGTTGAAGCCCTCCATTTTGGGATCTAGTGTTCATTTGCCAAAAGGACCAGATCACTTTTTCGCGTCCTGTCTCCCCGCAACCTGCAGGGGTCGGAGATCCACTGGGAGGACGCCAAAACTCCGGAAGCCGGAAATGGTGAGTGCCCGGCCGGCGTCTTGAGATCAGGAAGGGAGGTGGCTTGAAGCCCACGTAAACCCGCTGTGGCAGGACGGGCCTCCGCGGGATGTGCTCGGGAGACAGCAGGCCACGGTCTTCCTCTGCCCGCCTAGGCCGGGCTCCACGGCTTCAGACAGCTGAGCCGCACCTCCGCTCCGGCTGTGACAGCCGTGCCCTGCGGTCGCCAGTGCTTGTGTTCCCCTCCGCGGTGGCGCTAGGGCCCAGGGTGATACCTGCCCCGGTCCCCCTCTGGCCGAGGCAGGACTGGGTCTGCGGCAGACCTTGACGCCCTTCCCCTCCCAGTCCGTGGTCTAGGGATATTTCCACAAGCCTAAACTAGAGCGTAGGTTTAGGGTTTGTTCCCAGAGTGGGAGATGCTAAAGTTGGGACGCTTAGTGCGTGGACAGACTCCTTTCAGGGAGAGACACTGGTCAGTCTGGACCGATGGCTGGGATGCGCTGGAGTCTGATGCAGAAGGGGTAGTGCTTTTTTCTGTTACCTCCCTAATGCAGGCTGGATGGTAGAGGCGCAGCTCTGGTCAGCTGCAGTTGGCACAGTATGCTGGCAAATCCTTCCAGGAAGAAAGTGAAACCTCTGAATTTTAACCCTTTTTCTTCCTTGGCCCCAGGGAATGACGTTTGTGAGTACCTGCGTGAATGCATTTAGCCCCTGTTTTGTTTAGTGGTGTTGAGACTTGTGTGTGCCCTGTCTTTTCATCTCACAGGGTTAAGGGATAGGTGCTAAGATCCAAACCACGGGGAACCTTAGAGTTAGTGTGCTGGGTGTATGGCCTCCATCTTCCCCTTAGTGTGATACTAGGTTTTGGATGTTTTTAAGTGGTTAGATGATACTTTACCCAAGTCAGGATTCATGCCCAAGTGTGCCCAAGCTTTTCCTACTCATTTTATATGGGTGTTTTCTCTGTTGTCCAGTGTCTAAAAATTTCTTAACTCATTAATAACTTGAAACATTCAGTGTGTCAGTATGTGAAAAAGCCAGGGACTTCTTATTCTGCTATGTTTCTAATATTATCCAATAGTATCATCCTTAACATCTGCTTTTTTTTTTTTTTTTTTCTGAGACAGAGTCATTCAAGCTGGCCCAGAGCTCACTATTTAGCCCATGCAAGCCTCAAACTCAGTCCTGCCTCTGCCTCCGGCATTTTGGGATTACAGGTGTGAGCCACCATGCCCAGCATTGTGGTCTGTGGTACTGATTACTGGTGGGCGTGAGTTGCCACACCTGGTATTGTATGTGGTGACCAGGGATTTTGAGTTTGCTAGGCGGGCGTTTGAACACTGAGCTAAATCTCCAGCCCTGCTTTTTTTTTTTTAATTGAATTCTTTATTGGTACAATTTATATACATCTCAAAATCACATATAACATTGGGAAATTTGTACCAGTATATGCCACAAGTTAATTCTCATTTTTACCCATATCCCTACCCACTCCCGCCTCCTCCCCCCTTTATACATGCTCTTTTATTTTCTTTCTGTATCATATTTATTCCTTCCCCTCATCACATTCTGGCCCTGCTTTTCTATTTTAGTGCTGGGGACTAAACCCATAGCCTCACGTATTCTTGCTATGGGGCTGTTATTTCTTTTTCTTTCTTTTTTTTTTTTTTTTTTTACACAAATTAAGGACCATTTATTTCCAAAGGTGACTGCAGAAACCATTTCAGTACAATCAAAAGGTTTTACAAAACAGAAAACACAAACAACACTCCAAGAGGTGAGCAGAACTGCAGGAGGGGGCCACAGAGCACCCAAGAATCAGCTCGACAAAGAGTTCCACCCTGCTGCTGATTCAAGGCCAGAGAAAGACTGGTTCTGAGGGGAGGCACTGCATGGGGCAGAGGGAGGGAGCAAGGGGCAACCCGGCACACAGAGACCTAGCTTGGGAATAAAGGGGGGGGGCAGATGACAGGGCAGTGGCACTGGCAATGTCCTGGCAGAAATAATTACACCTCACCTGTCCTGTTCTCTGCACTACAATAACACCAATATCAATGAAGAAGGATTTAAAATAGAGCATGATAGTGACATCAGAAAAACAATTTCCAAAACACCTTTGCTTGAAATGACTTGTTTTTCATGGAAGTTTTTATTTGCTTAGTGCCAGGCAGCAAATCAATATGCCAAAATGCCACAGAGCAGGGCAACAGCAAGCGATTAGGCTTTCCTGATCATGTATCGGCTCACTCTGTCCGCACAGGAGGGAGGAATGCTCCCTCTTGCTTACAGCCCACCGTGGAGACTCAAGGCTGCGTGGCCACCCTATTCCCAGAGCAAAGCGACACCTCGAGTCCGGTGGCCCTCTGGGATCCTCCAGGGCCTGCAAGGCAGTGGTGGCACAGAAAGTCCCTGCGCAGTCTGGGCCTTGCCAAGGAGCCTGAAGGGCCTGCAGAAATCCCTCACAGGGGCCCACTCCTCATAAACCAAAACCAGCACTGGACTGTTACTTCTTTTTTTTTTTGAGACAGTGTCTCGCTTTGTAGTTCAGGCTGGCCCTGAGCTCACTATGGAGCCCAGGCAAGCCTCAAACTCAGCAATCCTCCTGTCTCTGCCTCCTGAGTGCTGGGATTACAGGCGTGAACCACCACAGCTGGCCCTGTGGTATGTGGTATTGATTGCTGGTGGGTGTGAGTTACCACACCCAGCATTGTATATGGTTACTGGGGATCAAACTCAGGACCTTACGCTTGCGAGGGAGGTGCCAGGAACCACTGAGCTAAATCTCTGGCCCGGGCTGTTATTAGATTTATTACCATGTCCAACATTGGCCTTTTGGTTAGGTGGTTTGATCTGAATAACTTTAATGTTATTGTTTTGATCTTTGTAATTATATTACCCCTTTTTGCTTTTAACAAATCATTTACATCTCATTCTGTATAGATTCAATATGTTGATTTTATTCCTATTGTAACTTTTTTGGCCATATATTTCATGATATATCTTATTTTATTTTTAAGTGGTCTTCTTTGTATTTACTTTTATAACCTACATACAAGATATGTATAATTGAGAAACTAGTGCCTCATATATAACTGACCTATTTTATTTAATAAGTACAGACACCCCAGTTTTGAAATAATTTCTTTTTTTGCCACAGATCTCCAACTTCTCTGCAACTTCCATTAGAAAGGAAATCTTTTTCCATTTTCTGCAGTACAATCTGTCACTTAAGTACCCCTTTGAGAGTTCTGTCTCTAGTTTCACAGGTTTAATTATTCAGCTCTTTACAGGTCTCCACTGCTGTAGCTTTATAACACAGTGATACTCTACAGAGTGACATTTTGGCATGGACTTCATATGCAGAGGTAGTCATAATTTACAGCCCAGGTCTGTGGAGGTTGCACTGTCCAGATTTTGTGTAAGTAGCACAGTGAGGGAATCATCTAAAGACATATCATCGTGAAGAAGCATGACTGTGCATATACATACATATGATACAGTTAGTAATGGATAATTAATATATAACAAATTTACCAGTGCCATTTTCAATTTCATTAAATCTTTTTTTTTTAAAAAAACAACATTTGGGCAGTGGTCCCTGGTTCAATCTGGGTAACCACATGTAATACAGGGCGTGGTGACTCATGCCCACCACAGTCAGTACCATGTACCACAATGCAGGGTGTGGTGGCTCATGCCTGTCATCTCAGCACTCGGGAGGCAGAGGCAGGAGGATTGCTGAATTCAGGGCTTGCCTGGGCTACATAGTGAGCTCAGGGCCAGCCTGAACTGCAAAGCGAGTTCCTGTCTCAAAAATCAAAAAACTCTAGAGACCATGGCTAACCGTGGAGGAGGAAGAGGCCTGAAGAATGAGGATGGTCAGGGTGGGGGCTGCAAGAAGCAGGCCTGGTAACCTGGCTGTATCCCAGCCTGATTAAAACCGAGCCCCTCTTGAGCTGTACTCAGCACTGGCTAGGCTGACGTTTTTGGGACCTTGGTGCCTGTGATGGCCAGAGTCACCCCTGGACTGGCTGCTGGGCACCACACTGCAGTTGGGGTGATGGGGTGGGGCTGCCAGTCTAGCTCAAGATCAGAGGGGGGCAGCAAGAAGGGCTATGGTCACCACAGACCAGCTCAGGTGTGCAGAATGTTTCATGGCTGGGCTCCACCTGCCTTACCTGTGCCTTCTATCTTTTGTCATCCAGGGCCACTCCCATTACGCAGATGGGGTAGCCAAACCTGATCCCTTTGTGGACTAATCAGCTACTGCTAGATTACAGGATCCCAAGGGTGACTAAGGAGGGAGGTAGGGAAGGTATGGTCCCTCCTCTGCCGTCAGGAAGGTTGGGGTGCTGGTCCTTCTGACACATCCCTATTAGCCACAGCCCCATTCTGCTCCTTCAGAATTCATTCTTTTTTTTTTTTTTGCTTTTTGAGGCAGGGTCTCGCTTTGTAGTTCAGGCTGGCCCTGAGCTCACTATGGTGCCCAGGCAAGCCGCCGTGAACTCAGCAATCCTCCTGCCTCTGCCTCCCAAGTGCTGGGATTACAGGCGTGAGCCACCATGTCCAGCATTGTGGTATGCGGCGTTGATTGTTGGTGGGTGTGTCTCCACGCCCAGCATTATATGTGGTTACTGGGGATTGAACTCAGGACCTTGCGCTTGCGAGGCAGGCGCCGGAACCACTGAGCTAACCCTCCG